>CAUYRH010011521.1:0-43224 GCA_963574655.1 Perodicticus potto | reverse complement strand
ATTTGAGGGGGGGGGAAATCCCAGACAAGACCCCAAATGTTGTGCCCAAATCACGGGGTCCCTCCCAGAAATCACCCAATGACCAAGTCCGATGCAAAAGCAAGAGGTTGTTTATTAGCTAGCTTGGGCTAGGGCTTCCTGCAGGAGAGCAGAGAAGCCTCGACTGTAGAGGGGAAATCAGTTTAAAGGGTACAGAAAGGAACAAAGGGAGGGGGTGTTGGGCGAACTGCTGGGGAGAGCTGATGGGGGCTTAGGGGACTGGACAATGTCTGTTCTGAGCTGATTAGCCTGGGGAAGGATTTACTACTGCTGGGGCCGAGGGTGGGTGCCGTTATCGCTCGAGATGGACATACTGGAGCCAGGGGTTGGGGAGGAAGCAGGTTGCCTATCACCTTTGGTATGCAGCTGCCAATTGAAGGCTGTGGGACAAAGTAGAATTAGTGAAAGGCTTTGGGACAAAATGAGTTAGTTTTAACAAAATGGAATCAGCTTGGTTCTTTCATCAGCCTCTTCAATTATTATTTTTCTTGTTTAGTAACATAAGATGTTCTTATACTAAAGCAAAAAAGAAGCATTATTGGAGAAGGACTTTTCAGGGAATCATATTATTTGTTGAAATATTTATTGTAGTCCTTTTAGACATTTGTTTGTTCAAATAAATTAGAAAACTAATATCTGAAACATTAATTATAGGGACAGATTTCTAGAACTAGTGGAAATTCCTTTGATAATAGGACAGTGGTAAAGTCTGAGGAATTGGACACAAGCACCTTTTTTCTTGAGTTCTGTAGCATTGTAGTGGTGCTTGATATTCCTATATACTTAAAACATGACTAGACTTAATAATACTGTATTGTATGATTGCAGTTTGATAAGAGAGTAGTTCTTAAGTATTATCGTAATGTATATATATCTAAATATCACATGTATACCTTAAACACATATTTATTTTATATATATATGTATATATATATATAATTTGTTAATTATACTTAACAGTAAGTATATACTTTCCAGCAGTAAGGTTGGAAAAATATTGTTACTCATTGAAATACTTAGTGAGAATAGAATGTACTTATGAAGAGAATTTCAAAGTCATGTGTACTAAAATGTGTCTTTGTAAGATCTAAGAATATTTGTAGGCTTTTTAGTGATGCTTCTCTTTGGATGGGGTGTGAAGAGAATAAGGGGTAGTGGAGAATAGGAATGGGAAAATATGCACTGTGGTGGCTTTCTGTCCATAGGTATCTAGAAGAGTGCTGCTATTACCTGTGTTGCTATACCACCTGTTTCTGAGGTTCTTCCAAGACTCTTTTTCTTTGTTTTGGCAAGAAAAGCTTAGCCTAACCTTCCACTACTTTCTCCCCCAACCCATTCCCCAATGCTTTGGTAATATGGAGTGTTTAGTCATGGCACTGTTTCTAACTAAATAGAAAACAAGGCAGTGGAATAAAAAGACTTTCTGGTTGTTAATTGGAGGGGAGGGTTGATATTTTAAGACGCATGAAAATTATCTATACTCTTGAAATTTAAACACAATATTTTTTCTTCAAGTTGGAAATAACATGAGAATCGAATACCAACGTGATTTGATTATAGGGATTATGTCATATGTTTTGAAATCACAAAATAATTGAATGAAATTGCATATTAGTTTATGTAGAATTGTTTTAGTTTCTTTAATAAGAAAATTAAAAGCTTTTTTAATAATTTTAGGTTAATTATAGACAAATAAAACTAGACTTTCTACCTTATCTAATAATCAGAACAGAAAGTCAACTGTTTTTTACAATATTTAGTTTGGGATTTGCCATAAGATTTGGACATGTGTTTATATATAAAAATTTTTGTTGATGCACTGTCTAGAATATATAAAAGTCTGAATTACTACTATTCTAGTATGTATTAAAATGAAGGATTCATGAACTTTATTTCTTAATATCTAAAAATGAAGGTTCCATTTTAGAAATGAAAGGTGATATTTTAATAAGAAGGCAAATTATAAGATTTTAAAACTCAGAGAATTTAAGGTAAATATCTATTAGTAGTTTGCTGTTCACTATAATTATTTGTTACTTATAACATTATAAATAAATTTAAATTTTGAAACATTTTCCTAAGTATGCTGAGGTTCTTAGACATTCCCCTAATAATTCTAGGCATCCCGACACTATTTAAGAGACCAGATGGCCTGTTCTGACAAGCCACAGTAAATATACATACACCACCCTGTAGAATAAATCTTTTTGCTTTGGCCATTAGTTTGATTTGGAGGCTTATGTCAAAGAGATAGGAAAGGAAGTAAATGACGTCTTAAAAGAGATAGAAATAAAGTTATCTAAATATAAAACTTTTATATTTAGATATATAGGCAGTTCTGATTTCCTAAAGAATAAAAGAGCACAACTGTGTTTAGAAAGTCATGTGAGTTAGAAAAAGGTTAGTTGAATCTTAAGCCATAGAGTTCTGATATAAATTTGGTTTAAAAATCCAAAATTTTGTATTTTATAAACATGTGTGCATGAATATTTGTTTGTTCAAAAAGCACCAGCTAATATTACCAGGACTGTGCTATGTGTTAGGAATGAAAAATAGGCATCGCTTAAGTATGAATGCAGTATAGGGTTGTGAACTGAAGTTTTGTGCACCAGCCCCACCTCCAAGTTTATATGTTGAAATTCTAAACCCTAATGTGGTGGTATTTGGAGGTACAGCCTTTGGCAGATAATTAGGATCAGGTGAGGTCCTGGAGGTGGGGCCCTCATTATACAATTAATGCCCTTAGAAAACAGTGATATGGGCTTTCCACCATGTGAGGATACAGTGAGAAGATTGCCATCTGCAAACCAAGAAGAACGCCCTTTCCCGACACCACATCTGCCAGCACCTTGATCTTCTTTTGAGACAGAGTCTCACCATATTGTCCTCAGTACAGTGCTGTGGTGTCACAGCTCACAACAACCTCATACTCTTGGGCTTAAGCAATTCTCTTGCTTCAGCCTCCCAAGTAGCTGGGGCTACAGGCACCCATCACAACGCCTGGCTATTTTTGTTGTTGTTGTTGTTGTCACTGTTTAACAGGCCTGGGCCGGGTTAAACCCTCCAGCCCTGGTACATGTGGCTGGCGCCCTAAACACTGAGCTATGGGCACTAAGCCCAGCACCTTGATTTTGACTTCCCAGTCCCCAGAACTGTGAGAAATAAAAGTTTATTTTGTAAGCCATCTAGTTTTTCACAATATGTTATAGCAGCCCAAACTGACTAGGACAGAGAAAACTATAGAGAAAGAACTATATATTAGGAAGACAAGTAGATTAGCAATTTTAATGAAATGTGAGAGGTGCTTTGTTTAGGGAAAGTATGTATACTATATAAAAGTACATGGAAGAAAGAATGTGAATCCTCATAATAGGCAGGAGATTGGGTAATGTACTCAGAAGGGCTTTGCTAAGGTAGTGGGGAATCATTAGTCTCAGACTATTTGTTACTCTAGTCCCACCTGAAAGCAAGAACCAATTGCATCAAACTATTTCTAACTAACTTAACTGTGTACTGGAACAAAGCTTAAGAACATTTATAGAAATATGAAAATATCCAGCATCCAACAAGTAAAATTCATGATGTCTGGCTTTCCATCAAACATTGTCATGCAAGGCAAAGAAGCTGTCAGATCTGACCCATAATGAGGAATGAAAGGAATCAAAACCAACCCACAACAGTTACAGATGTTAGAATTAGCAAAGATTTTTAAATAGTTGTTGTAATGTTTCATATATTCAAAAAATGAGAGAAAAGATGTAATATGTTAGGTAGAAAAATGGAATATATGGAAGGAAACAAATCAAGTATCTAGAGATTAAAAATATACTGATGGGGTGGTGCCTGTGTCTCAGTGGGTAGGGCGCTGGCCCCATATACCGCAGATGGTGGGTTTGAACCCAACCCCAGCCAAACTGCAACAACAACAACAAAAACAAAAATAGCCGGGCGTGTTGTGGAGGGTACCTATAGTTCCAGCTACTTGGGAGGCTGAGGCAAGAGAATCACCTAAGCCCAGGAGTTGGAGGTTGCTATGAGCTGTATAACGCCACAGCACCTTCTGAGGGCGATAAAGTGAGACTCTGTCTCTCAAAAAAAAAAAAAAAAAGAAAGAAATAAAAGAAAAGAAAAATACACTGATGGAATTAATGGCAGATTAGACATTGCAGAAGCAAAAATTAGTAAGCTTGAAGACATACACTAGCAACTATCCAGAGTGAAACAGAAAAAAGACCAAAAAAAAAAAAAGATGAATAGAGCAGCAGTCAGCTTGGGGACGTCCTCCAGCATCCTTGGAATCACTCAAAGGAGAGGAGAGAAGACAAAAAAAATCAGTTACGGAAATCATTGTCGTAAGTTTTCCTAATTTGCTAAAAACTTTAGAAATCCAACACTATCAAAGAACCCAAAACTAAAACATGAAGAAAGATACACTAATGTATATGATAATCAAGTTGTTCAAGCCAGTGACAGAGAAAATCTTAAAAGCTGTCTGTAGAAAAATCACATTATTAGAAAGGAAGAAAGATGAGGACTCCAGGAAATTTCTTGTGAAAGCAAAGCAAATGAGAGGACAGTGGAACAAAATCTTTAACATACTCAGGGAAACAAACATCAACCTAGACCTCTCAAGAGTAATAGGGACAAAGCCATGAAGGCTTTTTATATCCATATTAAGGAATGCCAGAGTATAATGGAAGAGGAACATGGAAAGTGAGATCAAGAAGGATGTGTTGAGATGTAAGAAAAAGAAACCAGAGAATGTATTAGCATTTAATTTATGTAGAGCTTATTTTAAACCAGGTACTGATAGAAATAGTTTGCATATGGATTAATTGATTTAATTTTCACAATAATCCTTTGGGGTAGGTATTATTATATCCCAATTTTGCAGTTGAGGAAAATGAGGTTTGGAGAAGTTGAAACTTACACAAGAAAATGCATAGTAACAGAATCAAGAATTGCACTCATGCACTTTGACAATAGAATTTGTGCTCTTGAACATAGCAGTGTGCTCTTTTAAGCAAGGTAAGGGAAGAAAGTGATGTTCAGATTTAATAATAAGGATTTCACTGATAACTTTAATCAGTCTTAGTGGCTCAATTGAGCAAAACGTGATTCAGAGTAGAAGAATAAATGAGAAAAGAGAAGCGTAGGCAATTCTCTCATGAAACTTGACTGTGGAAAGCAAGAGTAGGGACAGTGGGAAAGCACTATTTGAGATTTTGGAGGGGCTTTTGAGATAGGCATATACCAAGTAAATTTAAATGCTGATGGGAACAAGCAAGAAATGTGAGCGTATGGCTGAAAAGACATATGAGAGGGAGAGATAGGAATAAAAAAAGAGTTTCTAAACCATAATGAAAAGGCAGTAGAAAATAGGATCCAGAGCAGAAGGGTATAAAGGGGCCATACGAGGAGAAAGCCCTCTTCCATTATCACAGTAGGGGAGTGGGAGAGCTTGGAGGTTTCCTGCTATCCATCTCCTTCAATCTCAATTTCTGTCTCTTTCATGGATTTGAAACAGATGAAAATTTTCAGCATCAGTAAGTTACTAATCATTTAACTTGGACTTCTCTTGGCTAACAGAGAGAGGGAAGTGAAATACAGGTTTCTTAGTTACCTATAGAGATGACGAAGTCTTTCTGGATACTCGTTCACTATTAGAGCAGCATGGAGGCTCAAGGTAGTTGCTTAAATAATTGAAAAGAGCTAGTGAAATTTTAGCAAGAAAAGGAAATTTTATTAACAACTTGCGTAGCAAGCCAGCCCCTGCCTGGTGACTGCAAGCACTGTGGAAAGGGCAGTTTGGGATTTCATACACAACTTTGAGGAGTATCAGCTGTTTCTTGGAAGTCTCCCAGGGTCTTAATTGACTCCTTTCTCAAAACAACCCTCTGCAAGGTCTTGTAAACAACCCACCTGCATGGTCTTAAACAGCTTCATTCCCATAATAGCCCACGTCAGCCTGACCCAAAATAATCCAAAATAGCCTAACCAAATTCATCATCCACCTTACTCATATCTAGCTAACTACCTAACATCATCATGGGGGATTTGAAGATTAACATTTGCAATTACCACTGGAAATGAACATAGTCCCTGGTGTCTTGTGCTGGGGTAAGTCTGTATTGATAGAAAAAAATGGATGTATAAATTTAATATGTGAAATTTTCAGCTAGAGGGTGATAGTAATCATTCAATAAAAGCAATTGTCTAGAATATAGGTCAGCAAACCACTGCATGATTTTGTAAGTTAAGTTTTACTTGGAACTTTATTAGAACATAAAATTTCAATTCATTCCTGATATACAGTAGCTGCTTTTATACTACAAATCAGAATAAAATGGCTACAGCAAAAACTGTGAGGCCTACAAAGCCTAAAATGTTTAAGTATCTGCTCATTTTCAGATGACATTTGCTGGCCGCTTATCTAAAATAATAAAGCAGTAAAGATATGGAAAAAAAATTTGAGAAAAAGAAGAGTACTAAAAACGTGAAGAGAATTAGAGAACTAAAATATATTTAGAATATATTGCAAGTGAAAAAGTCACTTCATAAAATGATTGTAAAATAATTCATTTTTATTTATAAGATTATGGGAAAATGTTAAAAGTGGTGAGATCTTGTCTCAAAAAAATGTTCAAAGCCATTGTTCTGAATGTTGAGATTATACTTTTTAATTTTCTTGTGTGTTTTCTTATATGTTTTCTGGGTTTTGTATAATGGACATATGTTAAAGCCAAGTAGTAGTAGAGCAAGATGACAAAATAAAACCAAAGCTATTTAGAAACTGAAGAGAATTTGTCGGGGTCAGACAAAGATGAGGCATCCTGGAAGACACATAAAGAGAATGCTCACTGTTGGTTACCTGAGAAGTTGGAGAAGTTTTTTGAGAATGCCACTAAAAAGAATTTCAGTTTCTTTAATTCTTTATATTTAACCAGCAATGAGAAATCCCCCAAACATAGTTTTTTATAGTATTATATAAATAATAAATTACATTCAGGAGCATTTGGAAATGTTCCTCACTCCCAAAGGTATCAGTTCTTAAAATTTAATTTATTGGAGATATTTTTAGTTTTGTGACTTTTAGATAGTTTATATTAGTGATTTATTTTTAACTAGAAAAATTGTTATTTTGCTATTTAATATACTTTAATATATTATAGAAATAAAGGGCTTTGTTTATAAGCAGTCACAATTATGCCTTCAAAAAAGCAAACAGATTTTATTTGGACAAATATAAGTCAGAAATTACAGAAGGCAGTCTTTTCAGTGAAGTACTGTTATTAACCAGATGAAACTTAGAGTAGTTTGACTACAGCATTCTATTGCAACATCTGCATGGTGGCACTACCCAGACGTTCACTGTAAAGTTCAATGGATCCTGACAAGCATTCAGCTGATTTCAGTGGCTGTACGATGTTAGGAATCATAGAAACAGAAGTGAAATAAGATTCTACCAAATTTTATCTTTTAAGTCAATATTTTTCTTTCAAGTGTCATGAATGGTATATATTATCTCTATAATGAGCAAATCAGTTGTTGAAAGCAAGTTCAAGGTCGAAGTTTAGAATATAAACTATTGATTTGCCCATAAATTGTCACGCAAAATAAACAGAAAACCAAAGCAAAACTATTTTTTATTAAAAGCCTTGTTCTATTTGTCCTTTAAATATTCATTATCTATAACTGAAGTAATTTGCAAGAGAAATTTTTATGTAACCTTGTAAGAAAAATTATATCAGTAGAGAGTGAGTCTCAGAACAAGAATATGTGGATATACGTGTGCCTAGCACTTTTTATGTAAAAATGGAAAATTTGTTTGTTTTGTCAAACATACAATTATAGGAAATTAAATAAGTGTAATCATATACTTAAAATTATATACACATACACAGATGTGTGTATGATTTTATCCGTCCATTCCACTGAATAATATAACCATGAATAATGAAGTATTCTTAAATGAGAACACTTCTGGCATAAGTATATATGCAAGAAACTTCATGTTAATACAGCCTATTATATTGTGGAATTATTTTAAAGGGAAGTGGTAGAAATCCACTTCTTATTGTTTATCAAAAGGAGGGAAAGGAGGCAGGAAAGGGTAGAGGGAGGAAAAGATGGTAGTAAGAAAAGGAAAAAAACAATGAAAACAAGAAAATTAACTACAGAGTATCCTAAATGCCTCCATTCATACATACGAGGTCTAACAAGTTCACGAATTCATCCTAGAAAAAGTGCTGCATACCTCATTGCTGAATGTCAATATGGTCACCTTTGAGGTACTGTCCTTGGAAAGCTAAGCACTGACACCAGCTCCTAGTCCACCCTTCAAAGCAATTTTAGAACACTTTTTCTGGAATGGCCTTCAGAACTGTCATTATATCCCCAATGTTCTGAATATCATCAAATATCTTCCTTTCAATATTTCCTTTATCTTTGGGTAAAGAAACAAAGGCATTGGGAGCCAGATCAGGTGAGTAGGGAGGATGTTCCGATACAGTTACTTGTTTACTGGCTAAAAACTCCCTCACAGACAGTGCATGTGAGCTGGTGCATTGTCATGATGCAAGAGCCAGGATGTTGGCTAAGATTTTCAATTAAAATTTTTCTAACTATTTCTCTATCAATGTTTACTTGATCTGCTATATTTCTCACAGTTAGCTGATTATTTTGATGTACGATTTGTCAAATTTTTGCTGTTCTTGTCGGTTCTGCTCATTACTGGTTGCCCTGACCTCTTCATCAGTGACACTTTCTCTTTCCCCAGAAATCATTTTGTACACTGCCATTTTCTCCATTGTGTTAGCCCCATAAACTTGGACTAACATGTTCCTGATTTCATTTCCATTCTGCCAACATTTAACAAGAAGTTTACAAAAGTGTGTTGTTGCTCTGATTCAAGTTTCAGATGTTCTTAAGAAGGCATACAAAAACACACAGCAATAATGAGTATCTCTCAGGAAGACACTGCCCCTCATCAACACAACACAGCCGGGAGACACTGATACACCAACACTGTGAAACCTTACCAAGTTATTTGTACAGTGTTGCCAATGTAAGCACACAGTGGCAAGTTTGCAAACCTAATTGTGTGGCCTAGTAGGAAGGGAAAAATGGGAAACTGTAGCAAAATGTGTCTTTGTTCACAAAATATCTTATTACAAAATTTTACAAAATATTAAAAAACATTTCTCTAATTATTGATATACAAATATAAAAATATACAATATGAGTTTGTTATTTTCCTATTTATGACAATCTTTGGGACATTCTGTATGTAAACATTTAGCTTGCTTGTATAAAAATAGATAAATTATAAAATGTTCTGCTAAAGCAGCAAAATCCTGTCATTGTCTCATTTCTACTCCCTGCTGCCTCTACTTCCTGCTTCCCTGATGAGTCTATTTTATTCATATAAATATATGAAGCAATATGTATATTTTGATGATATTTCTGTTGCCAAATTTCTAAATATTTGAAACATAAAGGCGAGTTATTCTAGTTACATTTTTTTGCTAAGTTTTTATATGACTGCTGGAAAATAGCCATTTCTATAACTTTGTCTAAGTTTACATCAGTAATGACAATTTTCGATGTTACAAGTAAAGAAACTGTCCTACTCAAATTTGAGTTTGGGGATTTGCCAATAGGACAGTGCCTTTCAGAAAGGTGCAGGTGGAGTGTATCACAATCTTGCTGGAGAGAGCTTAGATGATTAAAGAGACATATTTGATATAACCATTTTTCTTTTAAAAACTATAGAAAATAAAATTTAACAAACTCTTGACATATAGGGATACACAAAAAATAAAGTGAAAAGTCCCTTCAGGGAGATAGATTTTAATACTGAGAGGTATTAAAATAACACTTCCTAAATGATTCTTAGAGTTTTGAAAGATAACCATTTGAGTAGTCTTTTCAAATTATTAAAATGCTATAAGTATTAGGTTGAATTCACTCTTCTTTGTCAGAGATTAAGTGTTTGGCCCATTTTCAAAACTTTGTTTTCAAATTTTGTTGTGTGTGAAGTGAGGGAAAAGTACAACCAATGTTTCGTAAAGTTTTCCTCACTTTTTCCATTTCCCTTCCCTTCTAAAATAAGCCCTTTTATTGAAATAGTCTTCTACTTTTAGAATTAATCACTCGCTCTTTGTAATTATTGTAAATATTTAAGTTGCCTTAGAGGAAATAAAACCTAAGAGGTAGTTACAGAGACCAGGGTCATGAGTGAAGGAACGAGTTTTGCATATTTCATCAGGGTAAACTCACGAGTTTAGGTGGCTCATTCAGCGCCACATAAACAATACGTAATAAAGTAAGAATGGGAATTTGTGCCTTCTGTTTGGATTCTCAGTAGTCATGGTGTCTTATCATCCTCATTTCATAACCCAAGAGAGGGGGTCAGAGACGAACCCCAATGATGGGTCATTGTAAAAGTTTTGAGATATAAAATATCAAGAAACGTAAAATCCATGGGGATGGAAGCAGATGAAGCTCTCCCAGAAACACTGATAAGCTGAGCTCGTTGAAACTCGCATAGGTGAATGAATCAGAAAGGACACTGTAGACTTTTCTTAGAATAATGAGGGCTGGGTGCGGTGGCTCACATCTGTAATCCTGGCACTCTGGGAGACCGAGGCAGGTGGATTGCTTGAGCTCAAAAGTTTAAGACCAGCCTCAGCAAGACTAAGACTGCTTCTACAAAAAACAGTGGAATGTGTGGTGGGCGCGTATAGTCCCAGCCACTTGGGAGGCTGAGGCAAGAAGATCACTTGTGCCCAAGAGTTTGAGGTTGCTGTGAGCCGTGATGCCACCACACTCTACCCAGGGTGAGAAAATGAGACTGTCTCAAAACAAAAATGAAAATAAACATAAAAGAAGTGAAATAATGGACCATAACACAGTCTAAGCTTTCGTAGTGACCTGTATATATTTGTTAATGTGGAACAAAAGAATACACAAAAAGAAAACAGTGGTGGGGTCGCCTTGATGTTAAACCGCTGCCATGCCCGTAGTCCTCCTGGCAGTTTGTATCCTCCCTTAGAAGCTATGGCCTATTTTTTAATATTGCTTTTTCAGCCAAAGAGATAATAATATTACATTATACATTGCTGTGCAAATGGATGAAGAAGAACATAAATTCTACAGCTCTTTATAATTACTAAAGACTTATTACCATTTGACTCATAGGATAACTAAAAAAGTTAAATTATCCAAAACTATATTTTTGTTCCACCACCTTCTCCTCACATATAGCTTTATCTTATTTTCTGTAAATCTTATTTTACTTTGTTTTGATGTATAGATCTTTAATTTCTTAATACAGTTTCTAATAATAATTAAATATTAGGTTTACTGTGCTTCTTAAGTATAGACATGTATTGTAGACATACAGTCCGTGAACCCAACCATGCCATATGAATTTGAGAACTAGTGTTGAACATAATTGATGGACTTGTGTGTTTGTATCTCTCTCTATGTAAGAATTGATGCAAATACTCACATATTCCCTTATCCAGCTAAGGTTGTTAGCTTTATACAACAAAACAAAATAAAGCCAAATGGAATAGTTTCCTGATCTCAAGTAAGTGTAACTGGAAAAGGAATATGCGTGAGATCACAAACAGGGAAATGCGAGTTAATGCACTTACACATTTTACTGTTCTATTAATTGTTTTCTGAAAATAGCCTGCTACAAGTTTGTAGAAATTCTCTAAGAAATGTATAATGAGCATCAAAATGTATAAACACTTTACATAAGATAAATGTAATAGTAATCAACATTTTAAAAGAATAGTCATGTATATACACACACACCAGGTCAATGACATAAAAATAAGCAAAGCTTATCATTGTTTCTAGATTACACAAAGTATACATTACATTTTTACATTCTAGAAATTTACTTTTTTGTGGTTTTCAATGCTAAAATATAATTTCTAAATCCTTTACTTGCCAGGTAACCAACAAAAAATTTAAGCAAGATTTAAGTTGAGAGCTTCACAGGAGGAAATACTGTTATATTCCTTTATGTAAATATACATTTTGATTTAAATAAGTAACAAATACTTACATTTTAACAAATAATAGAATATAAGTGGAAAATTCCCTCTATAAAATCATTTGTTATTCAAGCTTTCTTATTGAGAAAGACTAATTGTAGACTCCTGAATTTTATAGGTTAACTGTCATAAAACCAACATTTATATTTCTAAAAGTCTTAAAATTCTTCATATAATAAACGTCCAAAAATGGATACTTAACATGCTTCACTTGAAATACCATTAATTAGAAAACCTGTGCTTATGTTTATGTTAAATATCTTTGGAATATAAAATCATCAAATTTATTATTATTAAGCAGATACACATACTTAAGAAAAATAAGGTCTTGTTTTCCTAATTTCTGAAACCAAATATATCTTTAGTGCAATGAGATAGTACAGGAGAAAAATCTTAAACACTAGATAATTATTTGTTTTAATAATGAAAATAAATTGACTCCTAGTTAATTGTAATAATAACATGAGCTTTCTTTTTCTATGATTATTAAACTTCTTTTATAATAAAATGTAATAATGTTTGTGTTTGGGGAGCTCTGAATTAGCTTGATAAATTCTTATTCATGATTCCATATAATATAAACAAAAACCCAAGTCCTGAAATAATATCGACATGATATTATTTCAAATAATAAGTCAAATAAAGATTTATTGATCAATGTTGTGATTTATGTGGAGAATCAAGTTGTCCATTCAATTAAGTGCAGATCAACTAAGGGTTAGTTTGAGATTTTAGAGCATTTGTGCAAAATCAAAATAAAGGCCAAAGAATGGAGGAAGATGATTTTTTAAAGCCCTTCTCAAAATCTTTTATACTGTTGCTTTTCATTTTCTCATTAATAAAAGTACTTTGATAAAAAAATGTTTAGGTGATTTAATATAATATTTTTATAATGCTGTGTATTCAACATGTAGCTATTTAGTCTAAGGTGCTGAATTAAGTTTTGTGAGATAATACAAAACCATAAGACATGATTGTGGTCTTCAAAGAATTCAGAATTCAGAGAATGAAAATTTAAACAAAAAGTGTTAATGCTAGATAATAACAGACATAAAATAGTATCAAAAACATTGTTATTTTTTCCAAATGTCAGAAAGTAGATTTTGAGTATAAAATATAGTTAATTATAATAATGTTCATGTATAGCAACATAGGCTACAATGCATTTGCTTTTTAATCTTTAATCAATTTAATCAGTTAATCAAATTAGAGCACCCATTTGACCCTACTATTAGCCATCTACCCAGAGGGAAAAAAATCATTTTATCATAAAGAGATTTGCACTGAATTGTTTCTTGCAGCTCAATTTACAATCAAGAAGACAGGGAAATAACCTAAGTGCCCATCAACTCAGGAATGGATTAACAAACTGTGGTATATTCATACCCTGGAATATTATTCAGCCATAAAAAGATAGTGACTTTACATCTTTTGTATTAACCTGAATAATACAATACATTCACAGGAGCTGAAACACATTCTTCTTAATAAAGTATCACAAAAATAGAAAAGCAAATGTCCAATGTACTCAATACTAATATGAAACCAGTAGATGATCTAATTCATACCCATATAGGAGAAAAACTCAATTCAAGTTGGGGGGAAGAGGTTTTGGGGTGCTCCCCTGTATGCACAATGTAGGGGTGTATGGCATGCCTTTTGTATGTGGGACACAACTACAACAGGGACTCTACCTAACAAATTAAAATATTATGACCTGGGTGTTTGTACGCTCACATTAACCTGAAATAAAAAAAAAAAAATTATCAGTTCAGCAAGCAGGAGTACATATAGAGATAGTCTTCCATTCTTCCATTTCTTTGAGCCATGAATCTGAACATGTTTCTTTAAGATGGAGGATGAGAGGAAGAGTATGGAAAAGTACAACCCAAAAAAGGGGTGGGGCCACAGGGTATCCTCTCAAGAGAAGATTGCTATCTAGAAAACAGGGCACAAAAGGAGAGAATGGATAACCAAAACCTAATTCGCCTTAAAATTAGGACTATGGTACTTAATAGAAAAAGATCTTAATGTCATATTTATAGGTCGTCAATCAGTAATTATGGCCTTGATGGTGACGGTTTCACAGGCATGTACTTAACCCTGAACACATTGAATTATATACATTAAATATGTACACCTTTTTACATGTCAATCATATTTCAATAAAGTAGTTTTAAAATGTGATTGGTAAAATCACTGTCATAATAATAATGAGAGCCTTTTAACTGGTATAATTTTTGTGTGAATCATTCATTAATCCTTTCAGTAGTTACTGTCAAACTCCATTGTAGATGTTAAGTATTGAGGTAGGCACTGTTCTTCTTTCCAAAGGGCTTACAATTTTAGCTTGGGAAAGCAGATACATGTTAGATGACACAAAACTGGATTATAAGATGTGAGAAACATGTAAGGAGGTAGGAGAAGTAAGGCCTGTTTGGAGTCAGAGCATGGAGATACTTATTATAACATTAAGAAATGTAGAATTAGTTTATATAATTTGTATGGAAGATATTTGAACATATCAGTGACAGGATCACAGAAGAGATACTTGACAAAGTGATGTAACATTGTCAGAATAGAATGAGGATTGACTGATGAAGAGAAAGATAAAAGCAGGAAGATATGTCAAATGGTATTTATTTTGGTGGTACAGTTATAATAACTGAACTAGGGCTTCAGCATTATAGATGAAAAGGAGAAAGATGATCTTGAAAAATTTAGAAATTCACCTTTTTTAAGACTTGAAGCCAGATAATAGATTATCAGAAGTTTATTTTGATAATTTAAAAACTGTAATGTGTCTTACTTATAAAGCATTTAGGCTGCTCTTTCTCAGAGAAAAATAATCTAACGTCAAATATATACAAAAATTCCAGTTTATAAAATACAAAACTGCCTTTCAATATTATACATTTTTAAACATTTCATGGCCCATATTAGCAAATTCACTGGAGGAAGAGGCAGGAAGGAACATTTTTGACCCATTTCACTTTGATTCATACAAATATCATGAATTACTGTTTGGGCAAAGGTAACACACATTACATCCATAATTAGAACATTTTTCTTAAGAGCTGTAGGCCTGACATAGTGCTGTCTGAACATATATTTCTTTTAAAAAATAGACTTTATTTTTTAGAGCAGTTCACAGCAAAATAAGTAGAAAGTCCAGAGATTTCCCACATACCCCCCACCTGTTACACACAACCTCCCTGGTTATTATCATCTTTTTTCAGAGTGGGGTGCAGTTGTTACAATCAGTGAACCTACATTAACATAACATTACCGCCAAACACCTATAGTTTATATTAGGGTTCATTCTTGGAAGATGTGTTGTACTTCGTATGGTTTTGAACAAATACATGCTACCAACATAGTATCATACAGGATAGTTTCACTACCCAAAAACCCGTGTGTTTTTCCCTCCTTCCTCCCAATCCTTGGCAACCACTGATCTTTTTATTGTCTCCTTTTGCCGTTTTTGAGAATATCATAAAGTTTGAATCATACAGTAGGTAGACTTTTCGTATTGGCTTCTTTCTCTATGTTTAAGTTTCCTCCCTGTCTTCATGGCTTGATTGATAGCTCATTTATTTTTAGTTCTGAATAATGTTCTATTGTCTGTGTATAATACAGTTTATTTCTCCACTCACCTTCTAAGGACATCTTGGTTGCTTCCCAATATTGGCAATGATAAATAAATCTGCTACATACATCCATATGTAGATTTTGTTTGGGCATACGTTTTCAACTCCTTGTGTAGGGACCTCGGAGAGCATTTGCTGGATCATCCAGTAAAAGTATGTTTAGTTCTGTAGGAAGCTTCCAGACTGTCCTCGGAAGTGACTACACCATTCTGTATTTCTACCAGCAAAGGATGAGAGTTCCTGTTGCTCCACATCCTCACCAGCATATTTTGTGTTTTTAAGTGTTCTGGATTTTGACGTGAACATATATTTTTTGATGGACTTCTTTTGGGGGGAGGGGAAAGTATTGCAATTTACTGTCATATAAAAACCCAAACAAAGAGTCCAGGTGAAAACTTCTAATGATCATTATTCTAATAATTCTAAGAGAATTCTTTATGAGTGATTTTTTGAGAAAAAATATATATTCAGGCTTTATAAAATATACTATGACATTTATATTTAATGTTCATAGGATTGGCATTATATTAACAGACAAATGTATTTTGAGAATTTTTTTTATAGAAATGCTTGATCAAGAAATCCACTGATTTTTCAATTCTCTAGTAAACTGTCCAACAGTTACCATGGATTCATAATGTTTTATTAAAGTCAATGGAGAGGAAAAATGGAAATGAAACTCGTTCTGAGAAAAACAAGGCCTTTTTAACAGACTAGCATTTTTCTCTTTGGATATATATGAAGATTTTTTTCTAATGAATAATCTTTTCCTTTAAACTTCAAAGACCTAGGGCAGCACCTGTGGCTCAAATCTCAAAGACCTATTGTAAGTGTAACTTAAGTCTAAAAAGGACTAGCCCTCTTAAAAGGTAAAGTGAAAGAATTCAGACATCTGGGGGTAGCAGCATTTTTTTTTCCTAGTTAGTACTCTGACAGAAGAGGGGAAAAAAGACATCCTTTTTTTTTTTTTTTCCTTTCAGGCACAGATGTTGCCCTCGGTAGAGTGCTATGGCATCATAGCTCACAGCAACCTCAAACTCTTGGGCTTAAATGATTCTCTTGCCTCAGCTTCCCAAGTAGCTGGGACTACAGGCATCCCCAACAAGGCCCGGCTATTTTTCTGTTGCAGTTGTCATTTTTGTTTAGCTGGTCCGGGCCGGGTTTAAACCCGCCACCCTCGGTGCATGTGGCTGGCGCTGTAACCACTGTGCTATGGGTGCCAAGCCAAGACATTCTTAAATTTCACTTAAAAATTGGCTCCCATATCAGTAAAATAACTCAAACTATATAAAATATAGAACAGTCAACCTGAAAAGGATCATTATGCAGGACAGCTTAATAATCAAGAATGCAAGCTTTGGCATTAGAACTTAATTTAAAATTATGATTTTGCTACTTTGTAACAAGCGACATAGGGCTTTGGGCAAGTTGTGTAACATACTTGTGGCATAGCTTCCTTATTTGTAAAGTGGGAGAGATAATGCCTATTATACTGATTGAGATGATGTAAAGTACTCAGTATAATGCCTAACACCCAATAAGTGATCTATAAATGGTAGCTATTATTCTTGTTTTTCATAAGATCAACAGGCTTATATGTAAATTCCCTTAAAAGCTATTAAAGGAAAAAGGAAGGGAAGGAAATTTTATCTGTCTGGCTCACTAAGAATGGAGTAGACATTAGATTCTGGAAATCACTGAGACTGGAGTAGACGTTAGATTCTGGAAATATAGACTCATGAGAAAAAAACTAAAAACAAAATAATCTCTTTGCTTTTTTACAAGTCAATTTTTCTCTTTATACTTCTTCTGAAGCATCTTTTGTGGTGTCAAAATTAAATAATTTGCATTAATACCATTTTCCCTCCTAATTTGCTGAGTATCATTGTTTTTTGTAGTAAACAAGAGTTGACATTTGTCTAAGCTGCCTTGTATCCTTGAAAGCACAAAATGTGTCTTGTTCATTGTTACATATTCCAGAGTGTATTACACCTAATATGTGCTCAACAAGTATTATAAATGAATTCCATGAATCTCAGTTGTTGCACATACTCTACCTGAGAGTCAGATGTATTAATACTTGATTATCAACTTAATCACAAATAAACTAGGTAGTGATATTTTCAGACTTTATTCCCAAGCCTAATTATTTCTATTATCATTTCTGAAAATAATATTTTTATGTTTCATATTAGTCAAGGTAGCTTATAAAAACAAGCCCAAATCTCAGTGCCTTAATACAATAAAAATTTATATCACAATATACTGTGGGTAGGATTGCCAGATAAAATGTAAGCTGCCCAGTTAAATTTGAATTTCAAATAAGCAGTGAACAAATTTTTAATATAAAAATGTCCTACATATTGTATGAATATATACATATGTCTCAAATAATGCATCAGGCATACTAAACAATTATTTGTTGTTTATCTGAAATTCAGATTAATGTAGGCTCTCTATATACTAAAACTGCAACTCTGGAGTGTAGGTGAGTGGTGATGGATGGAAGAGGTGGGTGGCTGTACTTTATGAAATCATCAAGAGTCCCATCCTCTTTCCTTCACATAGTCCCACCATATGTTGGGCCTTATCCTTCTCCATATTCTGTTCATATGCAGAAAACAGTAGAGCATATAGGGGTGCTGTGGAGCATATGGGGGGTTGTGTGGGAGATTTTATAGGGTATGCTTGGAAGCACCTGGTTATCACTTCTACCCACTTTGTACCTGTTTGCCATAACACAGTCCTGTGACCTCTGCTAACATAAAGGAGGACTGGGTCATGTGGTGTGGCTGTGTGTCCAAGAAGAAGAAAAAGGTTTAGTGAGCATCTAATCTCTGCCATTCTTTTGTTCATTAAATCAGTAACATTGTTGTTTGCATTTTGCAGTTTTACCCTTTGAACAAAAGGAGTATCAGCATATTCAATCTAAGTTTCATCCTCCCTCTTCAAAAAATAATTCCTTTTAAACATTCCTTCCTCATACATCTTTCTCTGGAATTACCAAAATGAGTTGAACTATTTCTCCAAAGAAGATCAATTAGACTTTAATAATATTATGTTTAGGCAAAGTTTGAAAAGAAGCAGACCTCTCCATTTCTTGTCCTGAAATAGGGTAAAAGATGCCCAGTTATACTTGAAAAGGTGCCTGGTTTCCTTCCAGGATCAAATAGCCTCCACTTGACAATGAGAAATGAGGGGAGAAGACCAAGAATTGCATCAGAAAGATAGTATTTGAGCATGTAAATAGGTTATTGTTTATAACTGTATAATGCTCACCAGTATTACACAGGGAGGATATCACTATTATCCATTTTTATTTATATTAAGTTATTTTAGTAAAGTCCTAGATTTCTTTAACAAAGTCATTAAATTTGGTTTAAAGGATAAAAAATGAGTAATTTGTATGTCTTATTTTGAATGATATTCACTTTTCATTCTTTCACTCAGCAAATAATTATTGAAAGCCTGCTGTTTGTAGAGTAGAACATGCATATTGAGTCTATGCATGAATATCTGTAATCACTGTGAAGGTGATTATGTTTAATTCTTGACTTTTTTTTTTTATAGAGACAGAGTTTTTTTGTTTTTGTTTTTGTTTTTCACTTTATCACCCATGGTAGAGTGTGGTAGCGTCACAGCTCACAGCAACCTCCAACTCCTGGGCTTAGACAATTCTCTTGCCTCAGCCTCCAAGTAGCTGGGACCACAGGCACCCACCACAATGCCCAGCTATTTTTTTGTTGCATTTTGGCTGGGGGCGGGTTTGAACCCACCACCCTTGGTATATGGGGCTAGCGCCCTGCCCACTGAGCCATAGGCGCCACCCTAATTCTTAATTTTGAAAGGACTCAAATTTAATGTAGGGCTTTTTGAGTGATAGACCAGCATATCTCAGAGATTTGTTTTGGTTGGAAACTATCATAATAAAGTGAATATTGCAATAACATAAATACCACAATAAAGTGAGTCATATGAATTCTTGTTTCCCAGTACATATAAATTACGTTTATACTATATAGTAGCCTGTTAAGTATGCAATAGCACAGTGATTAAAAATGTATGTACCTTAATTTTAAAATACTTTATTTCTAAAATACGCTTACACTCATCTGAGCCTTCATTGAGTCATAATGTTTTTGCTGGAAGAGGGTCTTGCTTTCATGTTTATGGCTGCTGACTGATCAGCACGAACTTTGCCACATTGATGAAAAAGATTTCTCCGTAACTAATGGTACTATTTGATAGCATTTAACCTACAGTAGAACTTTTTTAAAAAATTAGGGTCAATCCTCTGAAACTCTGCCACTGCTGTATCAACTAAGTTTATGTAATATTCTAAATCCTTTGTCGCCATATCAACCACGTTCAAAGCATCTTCACCAAGAGTAGATTTCATTTCAAGAAACCACTTTTGTTCCTTATCTGTAAGAAGTAATCCCTTACCCTTTAAAGTTTTATAATGAGAGTACACCAGTTCATTCCTGTCTTCAGATTTTCAAGCTACACTTCTTCCATTCAAGTCTTGAGCCCTACAAAGTCTTCCAAAAGACCTGGAATCAACTTCTTCCAAATTCCTGTCAGTGTTAATATTTTGACCTCTTCACATGAATCATGAATGTTTCTAATGGCGTCTAGAATGGTGAATCCTTTCCAGAAGATTTTCGATGTACTTTGTCCAGATCCATCTGAGGAATCACTATCTATGTTAGCTATATCTTTCCTAAATAATACCACTTGAAAGTCAGAATTACTACTTGAGGTACAGCCTACAGAATGGATGTGTTAGAAGGTATAAAAACAACATTAATCTCTTTGTATAGCTCTACTAGCTCTTGGGTAACTAGCTACATTGTTCGTGGGCAATAGTATTTTGAAAAGATTCTTTTTGGGGGGGCAGTTAGGTCTCAACAGTGCTTAAAATATTCAGTAAACCATTTTGTTAACAGACGTGACGTCTTCCCAGTTTTGTTATTACATTTATAGAGTACAGGCAGAGAGAGAGAGCATGGTAAATGAGTATTGACTTCAACTTAGAGTCATCAGCTGCATTAGCCCCTAACAAAAGTCAGCATGTCCTGTGAAGCTGTGAAGCCAGTCATTAACTCATCCACTGTAGCTATGAAAATCCTAGATGACATCATCTACTACTATTTAGTGTAGTCCCCTTCATTTTAGCTAGATTTTCTGGATAATTTGCTATATAGCTTCTACATCAGCTCTTGCTACTTCACCTTGAGAAGAAGTATTCTAGAGATGGCTTCTTTCCTTAAACCTCATGAGCTAACTTCTGCTAATTTTAGACTTTCCTTCCTCACCTCTCTCAGCCTTCATAGAATTAAAGACTTATGGCCTTGCTCTGGATTATGCTTTGGTTTAAGGGAATGTGGTGGTTGGTTTGATCTATATAGACCACTCAAACTTTGTTTGTACCAGCAATAGGTTGTTTAGTTTTCTTAGCATTCATTATGTTCACTGGAGTAGAACTTTAGTTTCCTTCAAGAAGAATCTTGAAGGAAATTTCTTTTAAGAAGAATCTTGAAGGAAATTTCTTTCAAGAACTTCCTTTTGCAATCACAGTTTGGCTAAGTGTTTGGCACAAGAGGTCTGCTTTGTGGCATATCTTGCCTTCCAACAACCCTTCCTCGCTAAGCCTAATCATTTCTGTCTTTTGATTTATAGTGAGAGACATGTGACTCTTCCTTTCATTGGAACATTTTGAGGCCATTATAGGGTAATTAGTTGGCCTAATTTCAATACTGTCATATCTTAGGTCATAGGGAAGCCTGAAAAGAGGGAGAGTCATGGGGGTATGGCCGATTAGAGCAGCATTTGAAACACATACAACATTTGAAGATTAAATTCACTGTCATATATGGGTGTGGTTTGTTGTACCCCCCCCCAAATAATTACAATAAGGACATTTAATCATAGATTATCATAATATATATTATAATAATGAAAAAATTTGTCCAGGATGAGAAAATAAATGGCAATGATCCTAATTTCAAAACAAGAAAAAAAGAAAAAGTTTGAACTACCACAGGAATTACCAAAATGTGACACCGAGGCACAAAGTGGGTAACAGTAGACTTGCTAGACACAGGGTTGCCACAGACCTCCAATTTATAAAAAACACAGTACCTGTGAAATGCAATAAAATGAGGTGTGTCTGTATTTAGCAATGATGGTTTTGTTTTAATTCCAAAAAAGACTTCTTCCTGATTCTCATGGTGGTTACTGAAATTTCAAAATGTCTGCCTAGGGTTAACTATGCCTTCTGTGGCCCAATATTGCATAATAAGATTATGCATAATTGCCTAATAGACTAATTCACATGGGAGAATTAACTCTTAGATTGCATCAGCATAATCTTCTATCCAACAAAGGAGCTTCCAGTAAGAAGAAAACTATGTTAATGGTTAAGATGATTTTTTTTTATGTTTTTCTTTTTTATTATTTTTTCTTTTTTATTAAATCATAGCTGTGTACATTAGTGCAATCATGGTGTACAATGTAATGTGCTGGTTTCATATACAATCTGAAATATTTTCATCAAACTTGTTAACATAGCTTTCATGGCATTTTCTTAGTTACTGTGTTAAGACATTTATATTCTGCATTTAGTAAGCTTCACCTGTACCTTTCTAAGATGCCCTGTAGGTGTGATCCCACCAATTACCTTCTCTCCCCCCATCCTCCCCCCTCCGTTTTCCCTTTCCCCCATTCTTATGCTATAATTGATGAAAGTTACAGATTCGTTTCATAGTAGGACTGAGTGCATTGGATACTTTTTCTTCCATTCTTGAGATACTTTGCTAAGAAGAATATGTTCCAGCTCCATCCATGTAAATGTGAAGGAGGTAAAGTCTCCATCTTTCTTTAAGGCTGCATAATATTCCATGGTATACACGTACCACAATTTATTAATCCATTTGTGGGTCGATGGGTACTTGGACTTCTTCCATGACTTAGCAATTATGAGTTGGGCTGCAATAAACATTCTGGTATAGATGTCTTTATTGTGATGTGATTTTTGGTCTTCTGGATATATACGAATTAAGGTAAATTTTAATCCGTTTTTATGTGCTTCTTATAATATGTCTCCTCTGACCACGGAGATTCTATTCTTCCCTCTGTACTGACTTAACTGGGCTCCTGGGATCCCCTCTCCTCTCTTTCTGTCATTCTTCCCTTTGCACCCCGCATTCCAAGACAAGGATATGAGCACTATTTTATTTCAGTATGTCAATGTTTATTTGCTGAGAATTAACTTCCGAGGCAGAAAATCTCATAGCATTACTTATGCCATCTACTTTTTTTTTTCTCTGTATAATTGTTATTCTGTTTCCAAGGGAAAAAAATTCTACCTGCAACATATTCCACCCTCAAGGAGTTGACTCTTTTAAAAAAGGTAAAAAAAAAAAAACCCTTGTATGTATTGGGGCCATGATAGAAAAATTTACAGTGGTTCCGCCTTTCCCGTTCCAGAGAACATAACCTTTGCCCTGGTCATCAAATGAGTATAGGAAAATAATTACGCATTATAAAGAAATGCAAGGAGAAAATCTTAGCTGACAGTCAGCTGCTGAGATTCAACAATAAGATTACATATTTGGTCCCTAGTTTCACAGTCTAGGCAAATGTTTTGAGAGGTAATTTCCAGATTCTCTCATTTTGTAAAAATTTAGCTTGAGCCCGGAATATTTGCCTCAGTATTTTTCTAATATATGAAGAAAACATCCTTGTTTACTGTCTAATAAACAGGAAGTTAAAGTAGCAGAGAGGAAGGGAATAATAGAGAAGTGGAGTCGAGTCTTCTTTTCTAGTCTGAGGTGGGATTATTAGAAGCTCTGAAGAGTAGGATTGCTGAGGATAAAGAAATTGGCCAGGACGCGTCTTGTGTAAGATTTAGAGAGGGGAAGCGGCATTTAATATGGTGTTTGCAGAGGGCAGGGCAGAGGCAAAATCACCACGGGTGAAACCGGACCGGGAGTGTCTGGAAGGACCTTTCGTGGGATGGCTCTCTTTCCAGGATCAGACACCCAAGATGACCTGGGAACCTTCAGGAGCTCCATGGAGCCCACACCAGGCCTGGTCAGTGTGGGAACTCTGCTTCTTGCCAAAGAAACTAAGAGGGCAGAGTAGGTGGTGCCATCAGAGTCTTTCCCCGGCCAGCTGGGCAAGTGGAACAAATGAGGACACAAAATACAACCTCAGAGACTGGCAAAGACAGTGGACGTCTCGCCCCAGGGCCTGATGCTTCCCTGCTTCCACGATTCTCCAGGCGCTGCCGCTGTGCTCGCCTTCATTTCCAGGGAGAAACTTGACTGCAGGGACTGAGAAATGGAGTTGAAGTTGGCACAGACGGAAACACTTGTTCAATAGATAGTTCACTTCATTCCTTGGCTTTAAATAGTAGCCTTTTCCTTTCTTGTTTGCTTGTTTCCTTTTTTCTGATAATTACAAATTTGTGGTTTAGGGGAAAGACTTGAGTGGTTCTGGGCAAAGTAAAGATGTTTCTCTCTGTATAAGCAAGCTTAAGTTTATTGAAGACCAGTGCAGACTGGTTGTGAAGGTTTATTGAGGAAGTATACTACAAGCAGAATTGTGAAAGAATGAGAAATGATAAAATTTGGCAAAAGATGAGTGGTTTGGAACTTAATGTTTTCCCCCTTTATTCACATTTGGTGCTTAGATGCGCCCTGCAATAGTTTCTGAAGAAAGAAAATCGCTCAGAGCCTAAGGGAACAAAGACAGAGTAGCAGCTCTGTTTCTGAATTCAAGGGAAAACAATCTCATAACTAAATTTTTTCTATATATGTGAGAATTTTTTACTTTTATGTTGATCTAATAAGACTGAAGACTTAGGAAAGAACATGCAAATGGGTGTAATTTTGTTTCAACTTGAGAGTTCTGTGTGCTTTTTTAATAACGCTTTGCTAGATGAACTGTTCCCATGAAGTTTAAAAGGCAAAGAAAACACAAATGTTGTAACCGTATTAATTTTCTGAGAAATCACTACCATTGAGCCTTTTGTACTTAGAGTGTACTGTTGTTGCTAAGTAAATCTCTAATATCAGCTGTCACCCTTCAATGATTTCTTTTTACTTCATCTGAATCTCAGAGGATATTGATATGCTTTTAAATTCATAATACATGCACACTGATAAAGAGAAATAGAGTTTTCTTAAAAATGGCATATTTTGACTTTTCTGATCAACTAATATCTATTTATGGATTGGGTAGGGTTGTGGATGCAGTCCATAATGTTGATTCTTTTTTTCCCATACTCTTATTCATCCTTAGTTCGTTGCATTTCATAATCATTGTGGACTGAGGGCTTATATTCTCCCCCAGATTCTTATGTTCACATCTTAATCCCCAAGGTGATGGTGTCAGGAGGTGGGGAGTCTTTGGGGGTCACTTACATCAGGAGGGTAGAGCTATCGTGAACAGAGAGAGGTAATTTTCTTAAATTTTCATATTGGCGATGTGAGAGTAAATGAAAATAGTCATTGGAAAACCAGGTGAGTGCCCTTACCGGACACCAGCTCTACCCCCATAACTGTGAGAGATAAATGTTTGTTGTTTATGTCACCCAATCTGTAGTTTCCTGTTATCTTATGTAGCAGCCTGGTAAGATTAAGAGAATAATCAAATACCAGATGATCTTAATTTGTTACAGATACCTAGGATGGGCAATGAAAATTTTTTTTTTTTTGCAGATTTGGCCGGGGCCTGGCTTGAACCCACCACCCCCAGTATATGGGTCTGGCGCTCTACTCCTTGAGCCACTGGTGCCTCCTGGCAATGGAATTTTTTTCTGTTCTTCTGATTACTAAACCAATAGTCTAAAGGAATAAATTTATTTATCTCAAGATGATTCATTTCCAGTACAGATAATGGTGACAATGGCGATTTGAACCAGATTAGAAATACAAGTGATTTCCTCTGTGGTAAGATGACTCAGAGGCACTAAGATTCTAGATTTTGTACATGAATTTTTAGTAAAACATTTTCACTACTATGAAAATTTTAGATATTATATACATTCATTGATATTACAGCACTAATTAATATGCACGATCTCAGTGATTTACAAAACTATCTCTATAGAAAGGACTTGAAAGCTAAAATTAGTTACTTTTAGTCCCTCAAAAAACACTTTAAAGCATGAGTCTTGGAAATATTAGCATATTTTCTGACCTTGATTACCAATTAAAAACTACTTATCATGACATCATTGTTTAGAATTATATTCACAAATTACTTAACAATTTACTAGAATTCCTAAATGACTTCTATATACTTTGATTTTTATAAAAATATTCTATTTAGGTTTTTGTTTGAAAATAACATATATAAAATACATTTTAAAGTACAAAATCACCAGTCCAAAGCAGAAGCTTTGAAGTAATAACGATAATACAAACTTCACATGGTTCTTTTTGAATCTACTCTTCCTTTAAAATGCAAGGATGCTATAAGCCTCTGAGGTCAGTTGCCATGTTTATTATACTAGCATGGTACTGTGAAAATCTCAGTTTCTTTAGAAGGAGTTGGTCTCCAGGATCTCTGGTTTACACAGACTTCTCATTTTCATCCAGCAAAGACACTAAGGTGATTCCATTGATTGGGCTTTGATATCCACATGAGTAAACAGACTTATATCCCCTCCACCCCTGATGCAGAAGTTCTGTTAAATATTTCTCTGAGAGAACAGTGCTACAGGTGATAAGGATGAACAGTTCTTGTTTCGATGTTAGTTTTTTTTTTTAATGCATTATTAGATTATTTTCAAAATGTTGTCACCACAGTGACAAGTTTAATTTGGAAATATCAAAGCAAACTAAATAATAAAGACTTTTCAAAAACCATTTTGTATTTTGCCAAGTTTTTACAGAGTTAAACAAAATCTCTTTTTGTTAACCTATGAAAGTCTTAAAGACATTAATGACTGTAAAGTCGTCGTCATTATGAGCCTTACTAGCTAAATATTCAAAAGTTCATGTTGCCTTATGATAATTTCTTAGGTAAGGTGAAATATACCACCTAGAAACTGAAATGTTAAAAAAAAGCTCAAAACTTATAAAGTGACGAACATATCAACTACTACAATTAGACCAGCAAATCAAAATTTTAACATGTACTTTATATTCAGACTCTAAATTTTAATATAATAATCCAAGTTTCTTTGCATTCTTATAAATCACACACGTTTTAAGGATTGTTTTTCCTTAGGCTTATTTCCATAATGTTCATGCTTTGGAGTTGCCCAGAAATACCCTTCGATTCCTTTATAAATAATGTACAAAGGCAAGTAAATGCACATTAACCCAGCACACGCCCACAAACTCAGGTAGAAAGAGAAGCCTGGTTTCTGTTGTCAGTTGTAGCAGTTTTGTTTATGGAAGAAAATATGGAAGTTACTTAGAGTATCTTGGCATCTAGAGGCCGTTCTTCTGACGACTGTTTGGTTTATGTACTATCATTTCGCATATTTCCATGTAACATCTTGAATATTATTTCTATACTATTTCTTTCGTTTACCTAAATCTTTAGAAGCAGTTCAATAGCTGCATCATTAATGTCAAAATCTGTGAAACTTTCCTTCATTACGCATCCAGATTGACACATTCTAGTTATTGAATGTATCAAAATGAACTTGGGAAGTTTAACTGTTTTAAGCTGTAGTGTGTGTGTGTGTGTGTGCACACGTGTATAAACACACCCACAGACCTTTCCATGGAAAATAGTATTGAATGGGTGAGATCTGTTTAGAAATCTCACGCGTGGATTATTGGTCAGATTGTACAGATATTTGAAGCAGAAAAGACGTTAGCTCAGCATAATGAATATGTCTGCCAGCCATTTTTATAATCACTTGCTGCAGTTTTTATTGTCTGACAAACCGTATGCTATGCTGTACTGTGAGCTTTCTTGTTTGACATAATCAAAAATGATGCACTGTATCCCTCGAAGTCTAGCTGGATGAAAGAAGGCAGCAGAGTGCTGCTTCTGCCAATAGATTTGTTGCATATTCTGTTGAAATTATTCTGCAGGTGATAAATGCACAATTACCATCATTTATAATGCACCGTTCATGATCTACAGTAGAGATATTATTTAGATACAGAGCTTTTAAATCCATTAAAACATCTACAATTTCTTTATGCACATTAAATAAACCACCAGGTGTATATAAAGCTTTTGAGATAAAATATTTACCTATGCTTAGACAGCTATGAAGTAATTTACTTTGGTTTGTTAATTTGTTACCCATACTTCTTGTGACTTTAAAAAAATTAGTTATCTGGGGGGAAAATTCAAAAGATAAAATATTCTAGTTAGTTCATAGTTAAATACATCAATATTGCACTGACGATTTAGAATTAGTGAGTGATCATTTTTAATTTGGCACTTTTATATAAGTGAAACATTTTATGCTTAGTTTTGATAAGAACGTATTAATGCACAGTCTCTAAAGTACACTGGGCAAAAGTCGTGTACAATAGAACTGCATGGTACGTATATGTGCTTTGGTGATAAATGCTTCCTTCCTTCTTTAGAGGATTATTAAAAGCATTCTCTGGAGGAATAACATGGTGGAAGTCACACATTTAATAGCTCAGGTACAAAGAGTCAGATTGTGCCAGTTGGCAAAAGTTAGCAGGAAGCTGTCACAATAAATGGCAGCAGCTGCTCATAGTTCTAAAGAGTATGTCCCAGTCAGAACTGAAAACTGATGGCATCTACATTAATACTACCTTAATGGCCCATCTGCCGCTCCATAGGGTCCCTCGCTGCTGTATGGAGTCATAGGCATTTGACAGGCAGTCTCTGTATGCCAGACGCACATTGTGCCAAATGTTTGAGGCTGCTTCATCTCGTTCTGATCTGTCAAACTCTCCCTACTCATTTATCAGGCAAGGAGTTATGAGGGTTTGTCTTTTCTACACATCATTGGCTTTCAGCATCGGGGCAGCTAAGTATTTGGAAGGCAAGCTATTTTGGTTATTATTATTTTTTTCCTAATTGATGATGCAAGGCAAAGTTGTCTGATACACTGTACTATAGTGGGTAGGTTAACAAAGCGCTTTGACAAGCAAGCCCCATGGAGAAATCAGTTGAGTGCATTTTAAAATGCAGTGCCGTATAACTATGTTTCCACGAATGTATTGTGGGAAATATATATTTCTATACAGCCTTATTAACTGGGAAAATAGGATGAAAGTTTACTTTCATGTTTCTAAGATACTAATATTTTACTGAATCCTGTTAAAATACTTTGATAGGAAATAAAAAGTTAACATTTAAAAATAACTCTCAAACTTCTGTTTCCAAAGTATAACAAATAGTACATGGTAAAGTCAAACAAATATACACACACTTTGTGTTTTGTAGCAGTTGATTAAATTGTCTAGAAATAATATTGTTCAGTGTTGAGAATGACGTACTACTCAGATCGAATGGTCACAGTAGTGCAATTCTTGTTCCTGAGTTCATAACCAATAGCAATGATATATAATCAGCTTTACAATACTTACATCGAAAATTGGAAAATCATTTTTTGATAAGGATCTCTAGACAACGGGATCAAGCATTCACTCGAGTTAAATGATTATTTCCTTTTTCATTTTGGGCACCAGCCAGAAAATAGCTGCCAAACATACACATTTTAGAAAACCAAGGCTTCTCCTGATGAAGAGTTGACAGATGAGCGCCTCTGCTTCACCAGCTCTCTTGAGCTTTCCTCACACTTTCAGTGTCTGAAACATAGTTGTTTCATATATGCAAGACTCTTCAGCCAATACCACGACCTGTATGTTTTTCTTGGAAACTCTCTTTCTCTAACGCTTTCTGTCAACTTCTAAAATTACCAGGTTTTTAGGTTTCATATCATTGTCTTAAAACTTCATGATAGACAAGGTAAAAAAAAAAAAAAGTACACACAAAACATCCCTATTCAAAGGGTACAAATAAATCAGAGGTGTCATATGGTGTTCAAATAAGAGAGCACAGATGAAAGAGTTACTTTTCCCCAAATTCGTGCAGGTTTCCCAACCATAATCAATAACACAATAACAATATTCATAATAATTTAAAAAGCAGCTCTTACAATATTGCTGTACTCTCTTGAAACATAACTAACGTGCCTTGAAGAATAGATCACGTACAAGGTGAGCGTGAGTGTGCCACACATGTGTTGGGAAGGAATGGGGGAGGTTTCGCTGAGTTGTTAATATGTTTTTAATTTCAGTGAGTCTCTGCTAGTTCAATATATTTTTTAAAGCTCTGCTAGTTCAATATATTTTTTAAAGATGCAAAACAGACAATTCAGACATTAAATATAATTTTTAAGCATGTTTAAGACTTTTTCCAATATTATAGCCTTTTTAAATTTTAAAATATTACAAGGGTACAAATGTTTTTGCTTACATGGATCACTTTTGCAATGCTCGAGGCAAGGTTATAAGCATGCCAGATAGAGTTCACTGTACCTGCTAGGTAGACTTCTTAAACTATGTCTACATTTAAATACACCCAACATGATAGTGACTATTATGCAATCTTCCAATCAATTAAAAAATTGATTCGATGTTGAAACCAATTTGTACTTTATGTCATTGTATTATTGTGACTGCATTCACAGGCATCTCACCCAGCAGGTGCATAACACAGAAGATTTTGGCGAGAAGGGGCACATACAGCCCTGTTTTTCTCTCTCATGCTCTTGCATCACCAATATTCATCGTCATTTGGGAATCTTCTAGGATAAAAAAAAATAGCAATTATTTTGTACCTGCAGTGAGCTGGAGACTGTATTAGAAGCATTATCAACTATCCAAACTACTCTGTGATGAAAGCATTACTCTGTATTATGCAGATCCAAAACCTTAGGCTTCAGAATAGTAAATGATTTGCCCAGGGTCACAAATGAGATTGAGCTGGATTTGAACCATGGCTTTAAGAAGCCAAGGTTACACTTCCTTGGTGTTTACAATTATGGTCTTGAAAAAGATAAAATATCAGACATACAAGGGACATATCAAAGAAAATAGTACTGAAGGAAACAGTGTGGGCCTTGAGAAAGGGATCCCTCCCTGTAAAAGGAGTCTGGCAGACAAAGCGAGCCCAAGGTCAGAGGGGAGTGTTAGTTCTCACCACAGCATGTTGGTGACAGCAGAGATCGTGGAGACCCAGCCGTCTCTTTGACGTTTGTAGGTTCTTGGGACATGGCTTTGACTGTAGTTTTCAAGGGCTACAAATCTTTGGGAGCTGGGCAACTTTGCTTTGGGACAGCTCTTGATGAAATGCAATACAAAAAGGCAGAGAGTGCTGCTTTCCACCACGAGGCAGTTGGTGCTGAGAATGAATTTTTGGTGAAAAGGACATCTGTCAGCTTAGGCAACCCACTGACGTTTTTGGCCCAGAGAAATACCCCTCAATTCTAGCTTCTCTTACTGGAGAATGTAGTATCCAAAGATCAGGCTGATTTGCGGAAAGAAGTAAATAGATAAGGAAAAAATTAGAGAAGAAAATAGGAAAATATAGAAAAAAGAAGTCAGCCTAAAAGTCAAATGAATGACAATACTGCAGAAATGTGGGAAATTAATGTGAATGGCATCCATTTGTACACAAAAATATCTGAAGTATGGAGCAGTGGGAACCATATATTTGGGCCTTTTTCTCACACTTATTTCTTCTACAGACACTTCAGTACAGTTTTACTGGACTAGAGATGGAGCAGATGGACATTCTATTCTCACTTGGTAATGATAAGTGTGTAGAAAAAATCCAAAGCAGTGGGCAGTCTTACCATCGCTAGAATGTGGAGTAGAAGTATTTTGCTTTTCCTGAGAATTCTATTTAAGGCTTTGGGTACATGCATTATTTTCCCAGAAAAAAAATTAAAAAGAGCAAAAAATAAAAATGGTAGAGTTGGAGAAAGAACAAAAGCAGTGAAAGTTCATTCTCGCAGATGTTTGTAGCTCTATTTTAATGTGAACATTTCCTGTGGAAGTTTCAATGCATCATTTACTTAGGAGTTTTTCTGATTTTTTTTTTCCCTTCAATTCTTTACTTTTAATTACCGAAAAAGCTACATTCACATAAATGTTCTTTGTGTTGTTTATAAACTCATTTTACTTACATGATACAACACATTCTCAGAAAGAATAATAAAGAAGGTGATGGAAAGATGGTGACTCCCAAGACCTACCTAGAGATGTTGACAAGATCCCATCCTGACAAGTCTGGCTGAGTTAAAGACTTGTATGGGAAATACGAAATGTTTCTTAAGACCCAATCTTGAGAATGAAAGAATAAATGTGAAGATGACAAGTAAGAGGGTTGACCTTAACAGAACAAGATATCTTGGAAGAAAATGCCTTCAGATACATTTGTGAAGGAAGCAGCAGTGTCCCGGAGTTGTAAGGGAGGCTGGACTGTTCTTATGCGTCTTTTTGGTTCTTCCCCTAGGATCTTGTCTGTTCCCGTTTGCAACTATAAATCCAGGTTCCTCCTTTAAACTCAGACCAACCAGGGCTCTAATGCAAGCAGAGCCTAAATGTGGCACATTCTTGTAAATATGGCCAAATTTTTCCCATCTCTATTGGTTTGGTTGTCTGGTTGTGTGTGTGAATATGTGTGTGTTTATTTTGTTGGTAATTGGGTATGACAGTTTAATCTGATATGCTCACTCTGTTGTGCAGCTAACCAATGCATTATCTCTTCCAGCTAATCTACTGTTCTAATAGCTAAAACCAATTTAGTTTTTATAAATATTAATCAATAAATATGTAATTGAGTCAGGAATTCCGAGGGGGAGAGGGAGACTATTAGTGGCAAGTTAATATTAGCCTAACAGCCATTTTAAAAACACTTTCTTGGGCAGCGCCTGTGGCTCAGTGAGTAGGGCACCAGCCCCATATACCAAGAGTGGAGGGTTCGAACCCGGTCTCTGCGAAACTGCAATAACAACAACAAAAATACCTTCTTGTTAACTGACCCTTCATTTATCTTCTCAGTGTCCCTGTCTAGTTACAGTGGGTGAATCTTGATTTGTTTAAAATATTAAAAGTAATCCCATTTTTCTACCAAGTGATAGAATTAGAGACAGGCACTTGAAAGAATTCTATTCCATGAAAGTTTAGTTAATAAACTAAACATGGTTCAGCAGAAAGTTGGGAAAAATCTGTGGCACTGATTCATAAAGCTATTGAAAAACAATACCTGAAAATAAAAAGTACTTCTAGAATCACTTTTATGTGAGATCATGGAGAACTGAAGCTATTTTGTATTGGGTTACTCAGTTGCTAGAAACTGAAGTTATTCCAACTGATGTAGTCTCTTTACAAGACATTAAAATAAAACATATTGTAGTAAATTGGTTTGAATATCCAGGTCTAGTCAGAGAAAGATTTACATAAGAGTTGTAGCTAAGAGTGTCAGGTTGGAATTAGATGATAATGGTCTTAAATTCCAGTTTTAGGCATTCAACTGTGTCATATACACAAGGGAGGCAGGAACTGATGATTTGGGCAGGAAGTCTGGAATGATGAAAGTAGCCGCTTGGTCACATTGGTCCTGATCTTGTGGCAATATATTTGATCTTTTGGAGGAGAAACAGACTGAAAATAGGGAAATGTGGGTGCATCTTAGAAGGGTACAGGTGAGCCTTACTGAATGCAAAATATAAAGGTCTTAATACAATGACTAAGAAAATGCCATGAAGGCTATGTTAACCAGTTTGATGAAAATATTTCAGATTGTATACGAAGCCAGCACATTGTACCCCATGATTGCATTAACGTACACAGCTATGATTTAATAAAAATAAATAAATAAATAAATAAATAAATAAATAAATAAATAAAAAGACAAACTGTAGAATATATATATGTGTGTGTGTATGGAGGAAAAAACAGCAAGAGAATAGGAACACTAAGAATAACTACCAACTATAAATTTTAGACCCGAAACAAGTATTCTAGAATTTGATGCCAGAAAAATGTGTAAATACTATTTGGAATAAATACTATTTGGAGTACTAACTAATCATACTAAATAACTATAATAAATTCTACACTATCCACATTGGGATGTCTTTACCAGAGTCTTTAATATTAAGCCAGCTTCCTCCTGAAGGAGGGAGAAGGATGTCCATTTGCATTTGGACATCTCCTATCATCAGTTGATGAGTCCCCAGAGTTTGTGAACTAATTTTAATATTATTAAACTAATATAATTAGGCAGGTAAATCTAATTGGTAAAAAATAATAATTCATCCCAATGAAAAATTATTCACACACTCATTATTGCTTTCTATACAATGATATATTGTATAGAAATGATAGAACACAATTCATTTATGTTCTTGACAAGATATCTGATAAAAAAAGACAGCCTTAAGAGAAAGATAACAATATACTAAAAATAAAATCAGAAGATAAAACCTAGCAAAGAATTTATAACAAGATGTATTTATTCTTCAGATTGATATTATTCTGCCAACAAAAACAAGAACCTTGTTTTTAATTAAGTTAGATCTTTCAAATACAACTTCCACAAAATAAAATCAGTTTTATTAACAGTAAGAATGTACAAGGCAACACAATTCTGAGAAGAAACTATATTCTAGTTGATCAGAGCTGCATGTTGTCAAAAACAATTGTACCTAAAACCACGTATTGAGTACATTAATGAATTTGGCTGAATGAATCTAAAACATAAAGAATAACATCATTAATATGATAACCAGATCAAAGAAATATACTTACTTGAAAAATCAAAAAAATTGACTCTGTTTTTTAAACTATTTTAAAGATTTTGTGTATATGCGCAAATGAATCTTCTTTTCCAAATGTGTCCCAAAAATATTTGAAGAAATAAATTTTTCAAAACATACTCAATTTAGCAGTAACCCATTTGTCACTGAACCAACATTCACTGAATTATACTCTAACACATGGAGGAATGGGTATAAAGAAGACCAGATACTCCTTGTCCTCAAAAAAGTTGACAATCCATCAGCAAGATATACCTCTAAAGCATGATTTTAGTTACTAATAGAGAGTAATTTGGTACGATCTGGTAAAAGCTGGAAACTGTGCAGACATGAGTCCCCTGGAATGACACTTCAAGTACGCACACTGGACCTAGACACTCCTATAGGAACGACAGGACACTCGTACAAGGGCTGCCCTGCAACACTCCTGTGATGGTGACACACTGGAAACAACGCCGTGTCCTTCACAAGGGAATGAAGAAATGCGAGATATATACGTGTGATAGAACACTAATAATTTACAAGAATTAACTACATATTCGTTATGGCTAGATCTCAAAAATAAAAGTAAAAACACAAATCACAGACTGGTACATAGTTTTTAAGACTGGATACTTAACCATATGTAAATACTTAACCCCAGATGTCAATAATATGTGACCACAAACTAAACAACATCACACAACATGGTTATTCACATAGATGTTAAAGTATTTTGTAAGCATTTCATATCATCGTGGTACTAAAGTTTGTGTTTGGAAAAGGACAATGGGGTGATACTAGGGATGTGAGATAATGAAAACAAAGTTTATTCACTTTATTAATTCAAGAAGCAGAAGATTTAACAAAATGTTAACTGTCAATTTCTGGGTAATGCCCTTAGGGGATGTTGTTACTATTTTTAGCATTCTATATTTTTCTTAATGTCTCAAAATTAAAAAAAAAAATACAAGACCCAAAACTCTGATCATATTTCCTATTTGCTGAAATCCCATGCTATCACCCTTATTACACAGACTCCAAAATTCCACAGTATGGTGGTGAAGAAATTTGACAAACTGGTCCCTGCCTTCCATTCCATACCCAAGGATAAACACTTCCCCCATTATCCAGCTCTATAAACCTAGTGTCACTCTAACTTCCACAACTATTAAATATTCCAGTTATTTTCCTGATGCCTTATCTTTGTTAATGCTATTTCCCATAAACGCAATCACCTTCTCCCCCCAAAAATGTATGCTTCCATAATCATATCATTATACATCATTCAAGACTCAATTCAGATTCTTCCCTTATACCTCCATATGAATAACTATCTTTGTAACTGGCGTTTCCACACCACTTATCACTAGACCAGGATATTCTCTCTTTGGCAGTTTAATTCCTCAACACTCTCACAGGGCCTGCCCCATAATAGATGTTCAAATGCTAACTAACTGCAGAACAACTGAAACAAGTGTTAAAGAACAGAGTAGACTGTTACTAGTTCATGATCTCATTAAAATTTCCATTAAATCTACTGGACAAAAATTAAATAGTATTACTATATTCATCCCAATGAAACAAAAACATAAAATAATGTCTACAAAACAGAAAAATTTTGTTTACCATTAAAGTTAATCATATTCCTATGTGTACAGGACTAAGATCAATACTAAAAACTACCTTGAAGACAGCTGTCCTCTTTGATAATTTCAGTAATTTTCCTAGAAAAGTTTTCAGTATATTTCTATTGGTACTGCATTTTCCCTGAAATCAATGATCATCCTAGCACAAAGATCCTCTACTCACACTAAAATTAACGTTTTCCTTCACTGTCTCACAGCACCTGTCTCTAAGTGTCTTGAAGGGAGACAATGACTTCTAGAAGTGGCCGTTTGGTTCAAAGGTGTGTGGATTAGCACTATCTGTAAGATATCCATGCAATCAAAAGGACTGACAAGAAATGTTTAGGAATTATAACAGGTCTGGGTTAGAATCTTGACTTGATACCTATTTCTTGTTCCTTAACCTCTCTAGGCTTCAATTCCTTCATCTGTAAAATGGGATAAAATTAGCTACTTTACATGGTAGTTGAGAGGATTAATTATACTAACCAGCATATTGCCTAGTATATTATACTCAATAAAATACAACTTGTATTAAGTGTTTTATATTATCCACAAATGATAGCAAAATTCTGAAATGCAGCTGCTATGGTCTGAATGCTTGAAATCCTAACCCCCAAGATGACAGTATTAAGTGGGGGGCCTTTAGGAGACAATTAGATCATGAGAGCAGAACCCTAAGAAATAAGATTATTGCCTTTGTAAAATGCCCTTCCACCACAGGAAGCAGCCCTCACTAATTAAGATCAAGTTCAGCGTCTTTAGGTCATCTTCTTTATAACGCTACACTCAACTATCACTGTTCACTGGAAACTACCATTCTGATGTAAGCAAACACCCCATCCAGTGAGAGGGGAGAGAGCACTTCAGTTATGTACCTATCCTGAGAAAATTTAGAGGCTGAAGGCAATACACTGAAAACAAAATCCCTCACAACTGGAAATTACTCATATCTGGGAATAGAAGTAAGCTCACCTTACAAGGGGTATTGGAGAAAAAAAGGTATCAGGAATGTAGTCGGGGCCATGAGGAAGGGAATAATCAACCCCCTTAATGTATTAACGCATATACAAAGCCCCTTTATGTACTAACTGTGTTGAAGAAAGGATCAGAAAATGCAAGTTTCCACATAATGCTAATTAATAACTCTGAGAGAAATGTTTATCTTACATACTTCCCAGCTGATAATCAACATGGCCACCAGTCTATCCACCTAACCACCGCAAAACCGCGAACCACAGCAAAGAGCAAAACCAGAATTAAATTGTTGGTAGCTAATGGGTAAGATCAGACCACAGTAGGTGACTAGGCACTGAGGCAGCCCAGCTCATATTCTTGCACTGCAGAAAACAATCCTGGTAGGGAGAGAGAAAAACCTTTACTGAAACCTTCCTGTGTTTTGAGACCATGAAACATATTTGGTGCTTCACCTCTTAATCTCATTTAGCCTGATCCTTGTAAGAATATGTTTGAAGTAGCATTATGTCCTTTCTGCAGAGAAGAAAATTAAAGTGCAAAAATTAAGATAACCAAGTCACACAAGTAGGAAATAGTAGGATCAAGGTTTGAACTGATTTCAACGTAACAAAAAATGGCATTTGCCTCAATCTCCCCTTAAAATGCATCCAGCCTAGAAAAAGAAAGCCTGAGAGGTGAACGTAGATCCTTCCTCATTCATATAATTTTCCAAAGGATAATATAATTTAAAACAATATCATCACAGCAGCAGTCAAAGAACTCTAAGACGTCACAAAATTATAAAGCTCATAAAATATCAGCCAGGAGATTAAAGAATAAAAGTTGAAATCAACTTTCAGGGCATGAAGTTTCAACCAGGAAAAACCTTTATCACTTCCCTATAACTTTCTAAAATTCATTATTAATACATTACTATTTTCTTGAGAATTGAGAAATCTGTACCAGTTGATAGCCCAACTCTTCAGAGTAGAAAATATAAAAAAACAAACTACAGACATAACACATATAGATCTATATCAAATATGATATCTATATTTGTGCTAGGATGTAGCACCAAAGTTATTTTCAAATTAAATCATAAAATACCAGTACCTTAAAACATCAGACTCTAGCAAATGACAGAAAATCTATCTGACCCCATCACTGTACAACTGAATAAAAAGCAGCCCAAAGACCTTCTCTGTCCAAAATAGGAAAAATCTGGTGCAGAAGGATTAAAGAAGTAGGACGAATATACTTTTTTTTTGAGATAGAGTCTCACTATGTTGCCCTTAGTAGAGTGCCGTAGCGTCACAGCTCACAGCAACCTCCAACTCTTGGGCTTAAGAGATTCTCTTGCTTCAGCCTCCCAAGAAGCTGGGACTACAGTCACCCGCTCCTAACAGCTGGCTATTTTTTGTTACAGTTGCCACCCTCGGTACATGGGGTCGGTGCCCTACTTATCAAGCCACAGGCACCAAGGAGGAATACACTTTTCAAGGTTTCTAGATCACCAATAACTAAATATGACTTTAAAATAGCTTTGTGGCAAGGACTGCATAAAAGTGATACAAAATGCATCACTAGAATAAAAAAGAAAGACACAGACAATATGATAGACTAAGCCTCAGGAGAGCTGCCTTCCTCAATCTATTTCTATACTCTATACAAGAATTCTGTAACAAATACAAAAATACTCATGTAGGTGCATGATCATTCTTGGAGTATACAATAAAGTTTTAATTTTTTTTAAGGAAGATTCAACTTATTAAAAGAATCAGTGAAATAATTTGGCTAATGATCAATGTTTGTGAAATCACAGGTCAACTTCTGTTGGCATACTTTCAGACACAATATACCTCTATTCATTTCTAATTTAAAATATTTGTTGTTACTCAAAAATTAATGACATAGGAATTCCTTCTCTTTTGGAAACATTCTACATGTTAAGTCCTCAATTCTTTGCTTCACCATTAGTCATTTGAACCTTAAAATGTCAAACCACTGTCCTTACTTTCCATGTGAATAAAATTTCTGCCTGCTGATTAACAGAGGAATCCTTCCCTTATTCTAAAGTTTACCATACTTAATTTCAGTGCTACAAATAATAATGTTCAAATATCTTGCTAGTTCATGTAAAACTGCACATTCATGTTGTAGAATTCTAGTTGCAACTAGTATGTCACATAACTTAAGAAGAAATTTTCCCATAAGACCATCTAAAGGACAAAAATTAAAATGAACCATACCAGTGGAAACTTGTATGAGCATTATATCCCTACAGTTATATCAAGGACACAAAGGCTGTGTGGCTAGAATATACGAAGACAATGCTGCCACCTAAAGGCCAAGATATGATATGAATAGATGTATATTTACAGTCAAATAACTGCCAAGGTATTAAAAAACCAATCAACTTAAGTCAGCAAAGTTTATACTTCAAAAAAAAAAATGCTATGATCATTTTTTATACCAAATATAAGAATATTCAATTTATTAAGAGAATCAATGAACTAATTTGGCTAAAGATAAATATGTGTTTTCTAATTTAAAATATTTGTTGTTAAATGACTAATAATGCTTCTAAAAGTAAAATTATATGAACTACTTAAAATCAGAGCTTTGTAAGTGATTTAAATATTAATTCTTATTTCACAAAATTTAGAAATACAAAGTTCCTGTGGGACGTTAGTTATTAGTAGCTCAATTATCCAATAAAGAGTTCAAATTACTTTGAATTTTCCTTTCTAAGAACCTCAACTGGAAAGAATTGTATGGAACTGACCTTTAAGACTTAGTAAAATTACTTCTAATTTCCAATGAAATAAAAATTTTTAATAAATAAAACTAAATGCAGAACTGATTCCTTTAGCATTTAAGTACATGAAAGCTTTTCTATATACCCCAATATTAGGGACAAGCTAATGTGAGCATAACAAGAACCTTCAAAACAAAAACAGTTGCTTTCTATGGGAAACCATTAGCTAAAATGTTTTTAATGCACCAATAAAAATGTTTCTGTTTACTCAACAAGAAGACAAATATTATTCAACAAATATCCATATCCCTTAAAGAATAGAAAAATTTTAAGTAGAGATTACCATCCTTTATTTTGAATATAAAGGAGAAAACAACAGTTAGACAAAAATACAGTTGTGATACCATAAGAACTACTATATTTTTCTTGTTTACTATGGATCAGAGTTTGTAGGAGGCAATTAAAGAACATCATGGTTTTTAATTCTCAAAATCACACCCTGAAAAAAAGACAAATATCAATAACCCTATTTACAAATGAGGTTTAAAGTAACTTTCCCAGGGTCACAAGGCAAGTGAGGAGATATCAGGATTCAAAAATTTAGTTTGTGACCCAGAAGATTTAATTCTCCCAAAAAGATCATACTGCCTCAAGAGTGATTACTATACATATAATAAATATAAAGAGAAACATAATACATTTCTACTATGTAATTTAAGGAAAAGTATTCTAGTGAAAGGTATTTATTTCTAACTTAGGGTGTTTTCATTTTTTTAACTAGGTCATTTCTTAAAATACCATTATATAACTAGAAGTACTGATACTTCAAGAGACCTTTCAAAACTTAAGGTCATAATGGGATATATTTATCAAATATTTATCAAATTTTATAAACTTACCTCAAAGGCAACAAAAAGAGATCTTTTGTTCTTTGTAAATATGCTATATACATTCAGGACTCCCTGTCAACACTTTAAAGTACAGTCATGCATCACTTAATGAGGGGGATGTGTTCTGAGAAACAGGCTGTTAGGAAATTTTGTCATACAAACCCCAGAGCACACATAAACAAACCTAGAAAATAAACCCTACCATACACCTGGGGTATATATTATATAGTCTATTCCTCCAAGGCTACAGACCTGAGCAGCATGTTACTGTACTGAATACTGTAAGCAACTGTAGCACAATGGTATTTGTGTACCTAAACATAGAAAATATAAAAATGAAGCATTACAATCTTATGGAATTACCATTACATATGCAATCCATCATTCAAAACATCATTACATAGCACATGCCTGTACAATATTTTTCAAAGCTGGGATCACCTACTAAGGCCTCCCTAGTGAAAACTCTTTCTCTAATAGAAAGAGTTGTATGACAACTTTCTTCTATGATATAGCTATCAAATTAAAAATTAAAAGTCTTTGGAAAGGCTTCATCCATAAAGAGAAATAAATTTCTGATACATGTTAACAAAGGTGAACCTTTAGAAACATCACACCCCATGAAAGAAGCCAGACATAGAAGACTACACATTGTGTGATCCCAACCTTTCACCACTAACAAAGATAGACTCACACTGGATTAAATATTTAAACTTAAGACATGAAACCATAAAAACACAAGAAGAAAGTACAGGGAGAACTCTTGAAAGAATCAGCCTAGGCGAATACTTTATGACGAGGACCCCCACCCCCACCCCAGCAACTGAAGCAGTATCAAAAATACTGGGATCTGATCAAACTAAAAAGTTTCTGCACGGCCAAGAACATAATAAGTATAGCAAGCAGATAGCCCTCAGAATGGGAGAAAATAATAACAGGTTATGCCTCCGACAAAGGTTTAATAACCAGAATCTGCAGAGAACTCAAACGTATTAGCAAGAAAAGAACAAGTGATCCCATCTCAGGATGGGAAAAGGACTTGAAGAGAAAGTTCTCTAAAAAAGACAGGTGCACAGACTTTAGACACATAAAAAAATGCTCACTATCCTTAATCATCAAAGAAATGCAAATCAAAACTACCTTGAAATATCATCCAACTCCAGTAAGTTTTGCCCACATAACAAAATCCCAAAACCAGAGATGTTAGCGTGGATGTGGAGAAAAGGGAACACTTCTACATTGCTGGTGGGAATGCAAACTAATACGTTCCTTTTGGAAGGACTTTTGGAGAATACTCAGAGATCTAAAAATAGACCTGCCATTTGATCCTATAATTCTTTTACTAGGTATATACCCAGAAGACCAGAAAACACATTATAACAAAGATACCTGTACCAGAATGTTTATTGCAGCCCAATTCATAATTGCAAAGGCATGGAAGAAGCCCAAGTGCCCAGTGATCCACAAATAGATTAGTAAATTGTGGTACAGGGGGAGGAGTCAAGATGGTGGACTATAGCCAGCTTTCCGCAGAGGCTCCCATCCAGAAGGAGAGTTAAAAGACAGAAATTTAGAAAGAAAGCCAATGTTTTGGATCTGGAGCCAAAAGAGAAGGTCAAAGCACGCACATCAACCCTGCTGGGGCGACCTGCGAACCCAAGGACACAACAAAAGCCAAATGGTGCAAAACAACCACGGGGCGGAATCAGTGGAAAAGATCTGGCAACATGAACAACCAGAGTATATCAACCCCCACAAGGACCAATTTGGCAGACACAAATGACGATCCTATGCATAAACAGATTGCTGAGATGTCAGAAATCGAATTCAGAATTTGGATTGCAAACAACATAAATAAAATAGAGGAAAAGTTGGAATTAGAAATTCAGGGAGCATTTCTAAAACTGTCTCAAGAAGTCAAGAAATTCAGAGACCAAATGACCAAAGATTTTGACACATTGAGACAAGAAGTTGCAGCCCTCAAAGGTCTGAGAAACACAGCAGAATCCCTCAGCAACAGAATGGAGCAAGCAGAACAAAGGATTTCTGACATTGAAGACAAAGCTTTCAAACGCTCCCAAACTGACAAAGAGCAAGAGAAATGGAAGGCAAAAACACATCATTCTCTCAGACAGCTCTGGGAAAACTTGACGAAAACCAATATTCACCTTATAGGGATACCTGAAAACAATGAAGTGGCATCACAAGGCACAGAGTCTCTTCTTTATGAGATTATAAAAGAGAACCTTCCAGAAATGCCAAGAGATTCTGAAATTCAGACAGCAGACAGTTTCAGAACCCCAGCACGACTCAACCCGAATAAGACATCCCCCAGGCACATCATAATTAACTTCACTAAAGTTAATATGAAGGAGAGAATTCAGAAAGCAACCAGACATTAATAACCTACAAGGAGAAGAATATTAGAATAACCACAGCTGTGTCTGATCAAATCT
>CAUYRH010011520.1:0-20532 GCA_963574655.1 Perodicticus potto | reverse complement strand
CTTGTAAGATGCACCATAAGTGTGATCCCACCAATCACCCTCCCTCCACCCATCCTCCCCTCTCCCCTCCTCTCCCTTGCCCCTTTCCCCATTTCTTGTGCTATAACTGTTTTTTAGCCTTCATATGAAAGCTATAGATTAGCTTCATAGTGGGGCTGAGTACATTGGATACTTTTTCTTCCATTCTTAAGATACTTTCCTAAGAAGAATATGTTCCAGCTCCATCCATGTAAACACAAAAGAGGTAAAGTCTCCATCTTTCTTTAAGGCTGCATAGTATTCAATGGTATACATGTACCACAATTTATTAATCCATTTGTGGGTCGATGGGCACTTGGGCTTCTTCCACGACTTGGCAATTATGAATTGGGCTGCAATAAACATTCTGGTACAGATATCTTTATTGTGATGTGATTTTTGGTCTTCTGGATATATACCTAGTAAAGGAATTATAGGATAGAACTCAATAATAATAGAAATCTGCATACTCTAAGATTGTATTATTAACCAACATGTAATAAATACTAAATGCATTAAAATATTCTTGAAAAATCTCATGTTTCAGGGACATTGGCAAAATAGTAAAACATCCTTTTTCCAAATTTGGAGCATTATATCAGCTTTTTATTCTTTTTTTTTTTTTTTGCAGTACTTTTTTGGCTGGGTCCAGGCTCAAACCCACCACCTCGGTATATGGGGCTGGCGCCCTACTCCTTGAGCCACAGTTGCCGCCATAGCTTGTTATTCTTCACATTTTTCTTCCTAGGTATGGGGAGCATTGTTGAGGAGATAGGAATCTGGTAATTGAGCTTTAATTTTGGCTTAACATATTCAATTTTCTTCTGAGTCAATGGGATATTAAGCAAATCTGATCTTCTCACTAAAACATAATGTAATAGAGATTGGGAAAAATACATTACTTCAAATGTTTTGAAAAGTCAAGACCAGCTATTTAGCACAGATTTCCTAGAAAAACAGAGCCTGAGGCAAAACTTCAGGTAAAATAGAGCTTGGATTGTATCCTCAGGGCAGCAAGAGTGAGGGTGAACATCAGTCATTTGGGAAAGGGGTGAAATCAGACGGAAAGGGGTGAAATCATACGGAAAGGGGTGAAATCAGACACAAAGGAGCACATCACTGAACTGACCACATCAGGAAAGCTTCAGAAACTGGGATTACTATGACTCAGAAATGTCTATTGAAAGATGTAAAAAGAGGGATTCATCCTCCTGCACTTTCTCAGCTTCTGTAACTCATTAGTGCAAATTTCCCCCTCAGAGAATTCAAAACCCCAATCTTCCAGGATCCCACAAACTGACCCGTCCAGAATGTAGAGTAATGGGCAGAGGGAAGTAAGAGAACATGAGAAAATACGTACCTGAGTCTCCTGCAGAAGATAGTCCATGAAGTCCGTATTCAATGTTCTGCTGATATTCCTGTCAATTCTCTGTTTCTTAATAAGTAATGTACAAAAATGAGATTTGTCATTTATAGGACAATATACAAGTGGTAAAATATATTTTTGCAAACCGTATCTCAAAGTAATCCATCCCATATGTTTTAGCCATCTATTAACATCTATTTATTTAATAAATCCCACCCCTTCACTCAGTGTCACTTACTGTCAGGCTCTACTCTAGGATCTAGGATTACAGCAGAGAGCAAAATCCATGAACGCTCCTATTATGGTAGAACTCAAACCATTAGTTCTAGTTTTCAACCTGAACTCAAACCCGGTTCTTCAACCAAGATAACTGTTAAATATTGTCAGCCAATGATAAAACTTATGATGGAAATAGGACAAGGCAATGTGAAGAAAATGGAGGGATAGAGTTAATTTAGATGAGTTTTAATCAATTCCTAAATAAGAAAGAGAGACCTAAGATAATTTTAGGGGGAGGGTGGAAATGAATAGTTTTTGAGGGGGAGCAAATCATAATGTGAAGATTTAATAGTGGCAATATATCTAGTGTATTTGAAGAAAAAAAACATAATGGAAAGTCCATCTTAAAATTCTCTATTTCCCATTTTTTTTACTAGTTGAAGGGTGGGGTGGAGTTAAAGTTTATATGGAAAATGACTCCTGCAGATACATTGCTAACAATGTAGGGATGAAGGGAGCAGGTGGTAAACTGCAGAGTGTTCTTTTATTTCCTGTAAAAGGATAGCTGTGATATAAATTCAGGAAAAAATCTCAGAAACATATCCATGGCTCCTGGAAGATAAATTATACAAGGGTAAACCTTGATCAGCCATGAGGTGTGGCTAATTTTTACCTCAGGAATTTTGGTGCATGAATAATGATACTTTCATGAAAAAAGAAGAAAATTTTGTCCTTGGTCCCATGAATAGATTTTTGACACAAAATTGTCCTTGTACCTAACAGGTAAAACTTTGAAGCATAAGTCCTGTTCAATATTTAAGCCAAAGGCCAATCTGACTGCATTTCTTTAAACATGAATTTTAAATTCAAAAGATAAATGCAAATCAAATACACCCACAACTGAATACATTTGCGTGATTTTTATTTCCCCCTAGAGAATTTTGTGTCTTGTTTTGCAAGGTGTTTATTGATTCTCATATGACATCTAGAAGGAAAGGTGGAGGTAGATGAAGAGAAGGAAAAATGCAACTGAGTTGCCGCGCCTCTCGGGCACACTGCAGATACTTGCATGATTTAATGATTGAGAAGTATATCCTATATAACACACTAACGCCTTGCTACAGTGACAGTACTAAGAACTGACAAAGAAGAGGTACATTTGTCATTACCCTTCACTGATGCAATAAGCATTATCTGTCTCAGAATCAATATATATACAGAGATTTCAAAAACTAATATTTAACCTAGTAATACCACAGTTAGTGAACTTTTAAGAAAACTTAAATTCATAGAAACATTTTTTCTGGGCAGCGCCTGTGGCTCAGTGGGTAGGATGCTGGCCCCATATACCAAGGGTGGTGGGTTCGAACACGGCCCGGCCAAACTGCAACCAAAAAGTAGCCGGCTGTTAGCTCAGTGCCTGTAGCTCAAGCAGCTAAGGTGCCAGCCACATACACCAGAGCTGGTGGGAATCCAGCCCAGGCCTGCCAAACAACAATGACAACTACAACCAAAAAATAGCCGGGCATTGTGGTGAGCGCCTATAGTCCCAGCTACTCGGGGGCCTTGAGGCAAGAGAATCACCTAAGCCTATGAGTTGGAGGTTGCTGTGAGGTGTGTGAGGCACAGCACTCTACTGAGTCTGATAAAGTAAGACTTTGTCTCTACAAAATAAAAAATAATAATAAAAAACTTTTTTTCTCAATATGGTAATGATAGGATATAGAAACTTTTTAAGAAAACATAAAGGAAATATCAGAAATATGCAAAGAGTGGAATATTTAAATAAATTATGTCATAGGCAAGGGTGGACAATTAGAAAGGATTAATCTCTTTTGAAAATAAAATTTCAGTTCATTTCCAAAGGAGGGCTACCTTATGTGGCTAGATTTTCAATAGAATTTTTTGTCTACCAGAAATAGTTATTTTTTACTGTCATAGAAAATATTTTGGTCATGAAATGGCTCTAAAAGTTTATGTAATCTAGTAAACAGTATCTTTATTAAGCTAGACAACTTTTAGAAATCACTATCCAACCCATGTGCATTGCCACGTAAATATAATAGTATATACAATAGTAATATAACATAACATTATCACTGAGCCTTCAGCAAGTTCTTTAGCTAAAAGTGTAGTCAACTTTTGCTTTTATTCTGCTTGAAATATCTCAGAGTACTTAAAACTGATTTATGTCCTAAACTAACATAAAGAATAACAATTACTTGCTTTTCAAAAAAGCACTTGAATGCAACTTGAAACAACTATCGTCTTTTGTCATGTAAAACGTGCTCCTGTGCATAATGTGAGCCCACGTTTTCTTTTTTTTTTGGCCAAGCTTTCATGAAAATGTCCTTCCGGAAAGTGGCTGGATAATGCCCTCTGGTAACACAGTGGATCCTTCCACCCTCTCACAGCTGCCAGCTCTGTGAAAGCTGTGCCTTCTCTGTCTCCCTGCGGCCCCCTCCCTGTCACCCTGGGGCCATGGCCAGCAGGGCAGGAGGTTCTGAGGCAGGTTAGCATGCAGGCAGCCAGGTGGGTTCCTGGGACTTGTGCTGGGCTCCAAGTTCCCTTTTTGCAGATGGACTTTGGACCTCAGCCTGGTCCTGCACAGCCATGGTCTGACTTACTAGCCCCACCATTGTTCCTTCCCCTCCCCTGATCACAGCTCTCAGTAAAAGCCTCTCCAGCCCCATTCCCACTGGAAACCACATCCTCCTAGACTGGAACCCTAGGACCAGACAAACCCAAGAAGTCTGTCTGTTGGGGTCCCCCACTCCCAAGCCATATTACCTATGTATAATGTGCATCCTTATTTTTCCCTCAAACATTTGGCCCCCAAAATGTGTGTTATACATAGCAAAGTATGGTAATCCAAAAATCTAAAGCTTGGGTATTATTTCATTTTATACACTATAGAGAAAATGACAATAACATATTGGGTTAATATTGCATTTATTTTTTTTTTGGTAAAATTTTCTCTAAAACATTACCCATTCTTACATTAAAACAGCAACATTGAGCAAAAGCAGATTGTGGTGTTGCAGGAAGACTAGGCCCAACGGAGAGAAAGAGCACCCAAACACCACGTTTATAAGAGGAAGGGCTTTATTCACCAGCTGGGAGCTTACGGCATAGAAGAATTCCAAATGGCCATGCTCCCTGTCTAGCTTGATCTTCCCTTTTTTATAGACAGTCAAGAAGTTCCACCCCACAGGTACCCTTCTCATTGGCCAGTTTGAATCAAGTGGGAGATGCTATTCCAGCCCCCACAGAACTACAGGATTTCACAGAACTTGGAAATTTCCAAGTTCCAGGAAGTTACAAATTCCTAAGGGCTGAATCACCATGGAGAGGACCCTGCAAGTGTATCCTTGTGCTCTCCTTTACAAAATCTGTTCTCCCAGATCTCACTCTTCTCAGGTATCCCTTCTCAATTCCAGCTGGCAAGGAGAAGGACAGGAGAGGACAGCAGAAGCCACAGTCCCCGTCAACAAATCTTGAAAGTTGACTTTTGTTTTCATTTTCTGAAGCTTTTTTTTTTAACTGACAATTACAAAGTTTATATATGTATGGGGTGCAAAGTGATATATTAATACATGTATACATTGTGAAATGATCAAAGTAGAAAATTAGTGCATCCATCACCTCAAATATAATTTCTCTATCATAAAAACATTTAAAATCCTCACTTTTGTACAGCGCTTGTGGCACAAAGGAGTAGGGCACTGGCCTCATATGCCGGAGGTGGTGGGTTCAAACCCAGCCTGGGCCAAAAACTGCAAAAAAAAAAATAAATAAAATACTCCCTTTTGGCTATTGATGTATGCACCAAAATACTGATTGGGATATAGTCTGTCATAATTTTATTTATTTTCTTGTTATTGTAAAATAAGTGTGCAATATCAAAATATTCTTTGCCTACCTTTAATTCAATAAAATCTCTTGTTCTGTCACAATTCAGCACGGCGAAGGGGAGCGAACCAGATTGGAATTGGTAGGGAATGAGGAAAATTCAGCACAAGAGAAGACACAGAGACAAAGAGTGGGATTGGGAGGACTGACTGAGCTGAGGGCTGCAGCCAGCACCAACGCACAAAATCAGCTTTATTTTATAGTATCTGTACAAGGTTGTCCAGGGGGAAGTAGCATAGACAATATGAGGAAATAACATAAACAAAAGACACAATTTTGGTCTTACAGTACAACTGGAAAATATAAATGACTTTAATAAAGGCAAATCATCTTGTTAATGGTTTCTGCTCAACTTCATTAACATATGACAAGAGGGAAGTGGGGCAAGATCAGGAGGATCTCAGCTTAGTTGACAAAACAAAGGAAGAACGATGTGACTTAGTAGTTTCTACTCAACTTCAGTAACATATTACAAGAAGTAGGAAGGCAAAGATCACCAGGGTCTCTACAGAGTTCACCTGATGAAGAAAGAGCTGTGTGACTTCTGGCGGAGGGAGCATGAAGAAAGGAATATGGCCGTTTGGAGAACAGAGGAGAAGGGGTTGGGCGTTCATTCCCTGAATGTTCCCTAGGCTGTGAGGGCCCTGCCGTCTCACAGCCCACTCTCCGCATTGTTCTCCTTCTTTCTGAGAGTGACAAGTCTCTAAATTTTCTATTCTCTCCTTGTTTGTACCTGAAATAACCTAAGTTTCTTTTCTTCTTTGAGGAGAAAGCATCTCATGAAGAAAATAAAAAGATTATTAGTCTCGAACCTTGCCACTGCGTTTGCACTAACTGTGTGAGGTGGGTCTTCATTTCCTAATGTGCAGCGCAATGACAGATTATATTCACTGTACAGTGTTGTGAAAGTTAAGTGAGATAAGTCACACAAAATGTCTATAGCCACTCTTACTTTTCATAGTAATCTCCCTTCATCATCTTCTAAGTTTCATATCCCAAAGGTTTCCCTTATCCCCCAGCCTACAATTGTTCCTCTTCTAGCACACAGAACATGATCTAACTGCATCATAAACTTGACCTTCACTGTATATTTTCTTGTGTATTTGTGTATATAATTATAAAGTATATGTATAAGTTCCTAAAGAAATTATTTTATTTGCATTTGTATATTCCATGTATGTATTCCTGGACAGCCCACTTACAATAATTTTGCATAGAATAGATTTATTCCTTCAGTCTCTCTTTATAGAGAAATGGGTAAATAAAGAGATAGAAAATAAACTAATGAGTAGATTATAGGTAAGCAATTAAATGTTTAGTTTAATTTTTGTAAAAATATATATATGTATAGAATATGGCTATGTACAAGGCAGTCTTAATGCACTTACATTCACATCAATGTATCTCTTGTTTTATTCTCTCTCATTATCTGAAGGACTAGATAGAAATTAACTAATTCAGCCTATGGCATAATGACAGCCAATTTTTAATACTAAAGTAAAATTTGTCTTCTAAAAATTGATTTGATGCCTAAACTCAATGGATGTATTCAAAGCACTGAAAAATGTATTGTGTATGTAATTTTCACAACTTTCCAAAGTAGGTGTTATTTATATTCTTTTATATATATATATATGTGGAATTATAGATTGAAGAGGGGAAAACAGCCATTAATTTCCTCCAATTTTGTACATCTGTTCATCCATCAGAATGATAAAGCCTGGGCCAAGAATGTGACTGCAAAGAGGTGGCTTTAGTCCTTCAGGGTTAGACCAAGAGCAAAGTGGACGCATGGGTGATGGGCGCTGAGATGCTCACAGCTCGTGCTGTGTCTGTGGAGATCACAGGTGAGACAGATTCCTGAATGCTCCCTGTCATGTGATCCAATGTATCAGCATGGGCTTGGTATTGAAATAAAGAGCATGCATTTGGTTCATGGGGTTCAGATACCTTTTGTTTACCTAATTTAGGATTATCATTAGAACAAGGCACAGACACAGTCAAAGCAAAACATATGCTCATGACAGGTAAATTAACATATGGGAAATGAAAGCAGTGAAACTCATAATCTAAGAATTTGGATGATGAAAGTTTCAGAAATTGATAAGGAAACACAACAGAGAGTGTCATTGGTTAAAAGATCTTGACAAAACCCTCCTATCACAGCCCTGAATAGTATCTGTTGAATTTAAATATAAGGCAGGGCCAAGCCCATGTGAATGTTCAGGGGAGGACGTGAAGTGGGAGGGAGGTGAAACAAATAAATAAGTAAACAAAACAGCACAATTCATACCACCTCTGGGAGCTGGAATCAGAAACATAAACAAGACTTAAACTCAAATTCTCTTGCTTTTCACTTGTTTGAATTCTCACTATTTTTTTTTTTTTATCAGACGTGATACTAACACATTCTGCTTGGAAATGACTACAATGATACCTATTTTGTAGGTTATGTGTATAAATGACATGGGATGTGTAAAACACCTTGCACAGTGTGGGACAGAGAGTGCGTGGTCTGCAAGGATTTGCCTTCAATCCCTTCTCCCTGCGCCCCTTCAACTCCACAGCAGGGCGATCAGCTGGGTAATTGAGAAATGACAATTGCTTAACTGACATAGAAACTGGGCAAGCTCAGATATGTCAGTAGGTGGAGGCCTCGACAATCCAGTGCAATGGTGACAGCAGGATAAAGATGGTGTTAACAGTATCTGAGAACAGGATGCAGAGAGCTTCCTTGGAAGTGTGGACCTCCGTGCGCTGGCCCCTTTGGAGAAGGAGGGTGGGTAGAAGTAGAAAGGCTTTCAATGGTCATCTGTCAAAATGACTTTTTAATGATGATTCAAGCTGTTCTCACATCTAAGGTACACAGCAGAAATAAAAACATAAATAAATCACTTTCTTGAGCTCTTAGCACAAAATCACCAGAAAACAAAATTTTGAAAAGATAGAACTAGAACTATTTAAAAAATGAGGGGGTGGAGGAAAGGTGTAAAATTTACATTTAAATATGCTCACTGATTTTTCATTTGCATATAGTGAGTTACTAAAGGTTTCAAAAGGTTAGAGGACGCACCTTTTTACAAATGCAAAATTCCATTTTTCTAGTAATTGCAATTTTTATAAAAAAAATGAATGATTCATGTAAGATTGGCTTAATATTAATATATTCTAAAATGACAATTGGTGATTTCCAAAAAGTTGGAAAAGGGAAAAGCATCATATTACTGTCTATTATTTTAAGATATTATATCAGACCATGTTTCTCAAATAAAAAGTGTTTAAATAAGGTGGATATTGCTCAAACCTGGTTCTAGCTACCAGATTTCAGAAAGAGTCTGACCCTGCCTGCCTTCAGGACAACTGCCTGACTAGATTGGAGTGTCATGTTGTGACTTGTAGGCAGATCCATGTGCCTTAGTCATGCTGTTTCAATTAGAGCCACCACTGGCACCAACCTCAACTTCTCCCTCCTTTTCCTGTTCTCGAGAGAGCTTGACAAGAACTCAAAAGTGTCTTCGTAAGCTTGATCTGTGCTTCTTAGATTTTAATTCATTGAGCAAGGCAGTAGGCAAATTAATCATGATAGTGTTTTTACCCTTGTGGGATTTTTGGTGGCAACCTTAATTCCTATGCACAGCCTTATGAAGAGACACCTGGGGCGTGTTCGGTAATCTGAGAAAGATTATCTGAATACCCCCCCAGGTTATCTTCCTTTCTCATAGGAAGAAAGGAATAGGAATCTTCCTTTCTCATAAGAAGACAAAGATGTTCAACTCACACTGACTGAAGTCAGAGCAACATCAGTTATCATCCTGTAGCTTCTTACAAATGCCATTTAGTAATGAAGACACACTGGTAATTACGGTGAAATTACGGTGAAAGGGGGACTTTAGCTCAAGTGATTTACTTCATCCTTAATTAGTTCCCTTGCAAAATGCTAATATATATATATATATATATTTTTTTTTTTTTTTTGCAGTTTTTGGCCAGGGTCGGGTTAGAAACTGCCACCTCGGGCATAGGCATATGGGGCCGGCACCCTACGCCGTTGAGCCATGCTAATTTTAAAGCTGACCCTAAATAGTCCCGTCTGGGACTGACTTCGTGGCCTGGTATCCAAAAAACTCGAGTGCCTGGCTGACAGCAGCTGCTTGGTGTATTTGTTTGGGATATTCTTTCTCTTTCCCTTTCTCCAATGGCATAAGAAACACTGAACTTCTTACCAAAGGAAGCATTTGAACTTGGGATCAGGGCACTTGATTACCACAGATGAAAATCGTGAGGACGATAAAATAAAAAGAAGAACAATTGCACATAAAGTCTTTAGTGAACCAGTGATATGTTAAATAGGTTAAAACAATACAATTTTAGCGAGTATTCAATTTTCTGTTTGGTTCTCTTGCTTTTTCAGCAGTTTAGAGAACTTTGCTAATAAAAGCACATACCTTTTTAACCAATCTCAAGACATGAAATCAATATGTTCCACTAATCTGAGGAAGCACATTTTTGAAAGCCACTGAATTAAGGAGTTGGACTGACTTTTAAAATACCCAGATGCTTGAAGCTATTCCAGTTACCCTAGCTTTCATCAGATCAGACAGATTTCTTGCTCTGGCAAATTCCACCCTCCCAGACCCTGCTGCAGGGGCAGAGCTTGAGAGATATTGCAAATCATTGGCTGAGTCTATCGTTTGGGGTGACCAATCAGGTTTTGACTAAAATAAAGAAGATGGCATTTTCATGGCAAAGGAGTTATAGTGAAGGAGTTTGAGAACATTTTCAACCACAGTGGAAATCTTACACTAACAGCCCAGTCTTCAGTAGAAGACTGAGGAAGTTTTCTTCTGTGACTATTAGAAGAGCAACACTGGGCACAAAATAGGGCATCTAAGTAAACATTGTCCTCAGTCACTGAAGTCAAGGGTCGAGGGAGAATGAGCTGGAGGAAGGAATGGGTGAGGATTGAGTGGGCTGTTGATACCTTCCTTAGGCACTGAAGTCTTTCCATCTTCAAAGCCAGCAAACTGAGAATCTCCTTCTTCAGGAAGAGCCAAGATCATTTGAAGGGCTTATCTGACTGCGTCATGTGAACTCAGAATAATAATCTCCCCTTAACCTCTGACACAGGACATAACTTCCTAGCCATATTCACAGACGCTGGGGGATATTCCAGGCATATGTTTCCCAGGGTGGGTATCTTGGAAGCTAGTTCACAATGCATCCTTCCACGGATGGGACGCCTGGGACATCCTGCAGGGGGCACTGCCACCCTCATCTTCAGGAGGAGAGCACGTAGAGGACCACGGGTAGAAACTGGGGTTGGGAACGTTCTTGATGCTAGTCACACCCCGAAAAATGACTAGTTTAATTTTTAAAGGCAAGGTGCTTCTCATTTTATTAGGTTTTTGGTACATGGGATTCAGAAATACTTTAAAGGGTGATGGGAAAGCTCATGAACAAAGGGAAGGAGGAAACAAATCAAGGACTTTGCTGAAGCTACAGAAACAAAAGAGGAAAGAAAGCAATTTCACAAAGCCAAAGGTTACTAGTAGCTGTGCAGAAGAGAATCACATGCACAAATACAGTAGCATCTGGGAGAGTTAACGTACAGAGAGACTTCCTTCGGGGGAGCTTGACCCCGCTCTGTGATGTCTGACTGCTGGCAGTTTTTTTATCTCACCACTCTCTTCCCCTTGTGTCCCACATTTGGGCCAGCTAATGAGAAGGCCTGGGTGCTCCCTCCTTTGGTGACAGTGGCCAATTAAAGCCATATAAGCCCCTGCCTGCTCTGGGGACTCTCCCAGACCCAGCTACATTAAACCCCCGGGCCTTCCTTTGCACTCCAAGCCATTTCTAAACTGCCTAAGAGACCTGCCCTGCTCTGCTCAATCCTCAGTTATGTAAGTAACAACCCTTTTCACAGCGTCCTTCTTCAATACATTTCCTTTCATGCTTCGCTTGTTTTCGGAATGTCTGGTCATTCTTGGGCCAAGAACACAATAAGAACTGAGAATAGGAGGCTGCCGATCTGCCAATTTAAAATGTTGCAGATGTTCTAGGTTATAGTTAAAATATGCTTTAAAAACCCTAACCAGTGCATGACACCGGATTCCAGAAACTTCATATCTATGAATTTACAAATAGGCAACAACAAAAAAATGCAAAACTATTAAAAACTATATGATAGTGATTAAATAATGTTGTATGTAGTTATGTATTTATTAACTAGTAGGTGAATGTGGTTAATACGAGCACGGAAGGGAGATGTGATAGTTCATTCTGGTCGTCCACCAGATTGGGTTGCAGGATTGACATACCTAGGGAAACATTATTTCTGGGTCTTTCTGTGAGAGAGCTTCCAAGACAATCAAGCATTTGAATTGGTGGACTTTGTAAAACAGATCCTTCCTCCCCCAGCAGAAATAGGCATCATGAAATTCCTTGAAAGCTTGAGTGGGAGTGGAGGCAGATGAGTCTGCTCTCTGCCTAACTGCATGAACTTAGCATCATCTGCCCTCTGCTTTGGGTGCTGAACCCTATAGGTCTGGCCTGGGATCTGCACCTTGACTCTCCGGCTCACAGGCTTTTGAGCTACAGGAATGACTGCCCTGCGTTTCCAGACTACAGACCACAGACTGTAGCACTTCTCAGACTTTAGCCTCTAGAATCAGGTAAACCTAGGCATGTGCGTCCCACTGATTGTTTTTTTTTTTCCTGGAGAACTCTGACTAATACAATGTCTTGACCTTTTCTTCAAATGCACATCCTCAGAAAATATTGAAATAAACATATTCTTAGGAAAAGCATCTACTAGTTAAGTCCAAATATTGCAAAATATATAAACCAGTTCAAACATTATCTTAATTAATGTACTGGAACCTTAAAAAAGAAGGAAATACTGTGGTCTTCTAAATTTGAGAAGTATACTTGACCATAATTATATTGACAGTATGGTATATATAGATAGTATAAAGCAAAACAGAAATTTATACTATAGTATGTCTGTATTTTGATATAGACCAGTTCTATCCAAAGAAATTCTGCATGATGCAAATATTCTGTGCCTGAACTCTCCAGTGAAATAGGCACTGTCAATATGAGACTATTGAACACAAAATGTGGCTACAATAACTGAGAAATTGAATGGCTAACTTTACTCAATGTTTAAACTTTAATTTAGAGTTAAATAGTCATGTATGGCTGTCCCCTATCGTTTTAGAGGGTACAAATCCAGGAAGTATGCTTCGTGTGTGTCCCTTATTCAATTAATAAATACACGACTGTCTACTATGTATCTGTCACCATGAGCCCTTTGATCTTTAAAAAACATATGGAAAAAACTATGTAACAAAATATCTACACTGGACGATTAGGATTGTGATTTTTATTATTTTCTTGTGTTATTGTTTTTTCCTATATTGTATAAATTAGTGGTTGAAGTGCGTGTTAAAGATTCTGTCGTGTTCAAGATTCTTTTAGACAATTCGCAAAGTCAAAATTATTTTCATAATAAAACTGAGTTGCTTCTGTCTTTGCCACCGTGTTGCCATTTGCACTGATGGTGCAAAGCGGGGCTGGATAAAGGTGTTGGGCCTGGGCACAATCAAGGCCAAGGCACTAAACTCCATACCAGTTACTATGGATTTCTTTGCCACCATGCACTTGCAGAAAAAATAAAATTTCAGGTTTCATTTAAGAATATTCTTGATGAAGAGGTAAAGAGGGCTCGGTGCCTGTAGCTCAGCGGCTCGGGCACCAGTCCCATACACCACAGCTGGTGAGTTCGAATCCAGCCCAGGCCTGCTAAACAACAATGACAACTACAACCAAAATATAGCCAGGTGTTGTGGTGGTGCCTGTAGTCCCAGCTACTTGGGAGGCTGAAGCAAAAGAATTGCTTAAGCCCAAGAGTTTGAGGTTGCTGTGAGGTGTGACTCCATGGCACTTTACCCAGGGCCGACATAGTAAGACTCTGTCTCAAAAAATTAAAAAAAAAAAGAGGTAAAGAGGATTAACTAATTTTAAATTAAATAATTATGACTCATTTGGACACATAATTTTAGCATTTTGTGTGAAAAAAATCAAGAAGTCACATAACGCATTTCTACTATGTGATGACATACAAGGGTTTGCCTTGAGGAAAAGCATGCATGTCCTAGACTTGAAGTTAAACTTCAAGTTTAACCTGCTCCTTTTCTTTTTAATGGAACACATTTTTACTGGAAAGAATGACTGAGAGACAAACTATTGTTATTCAGATGAGGGTATTTGTCAGACCTTTGATGAACAAATTTGAAGTGAGCCTGTCACCTCCACAAAAAGTCTATTTGCCAATGATAAATTCCAAGTTTTCAAATGAAAATTGAAGTTTGGAAAACTTGGATTAGCCGCGGTGGATTTGACAACTTCCTAATACTAAACATCTTTCTGATGAGACAGGTGATGCTGTTAGTAATGCTTTTGATATTGAATAATAAAATGTTTTATCATATAATAAAATCAAATATTGGGAGGCTCGAATAATTAATAAATTATTATTTTTGACAATAGAAATTCATTTCTCATGGTTCTGGAGGCTGGAAGCTCATGATCACAGTGTTGGCACATTCTGCTTTTCCTGAGGCCTCTATTCTTGGCTTGAAGACGTTGTTCTCTCACGATGTCCTCAGCGGCCTTCTCTGATCAGATGAGTCCAGGTATCCTTCTTATAAGAAGAAGTCACTTTGAACTGGTATTTTCTAAAATACAAAGTGAAATGATTCAAAATCATGCAGGAATAAAATGCATGGTAGATCAATTAATTTTAGTACAACAGAGTTCAAAAGTTATTTTTAAAACATTTCAGATTCTACACTGTAACTAGTTTTAAGCAAGTAACATTTGCTGAATTCTAGGGTAGTATCAAATAAATCTATTAGTCATAATATGAAGTGGCTATTCAAATAAACTGTTATTTTTCCAGCCACATACCTACATGGCCTAAAGTTTCTACATGTACTTAACCCAAAAGAACACATTGAAACTGATTCTAGCTGCAGATATGAAAAGATGGTTGACCTCTATTAAGATAGAAATCAAAGAGATACAAAAATTTAAGCCGATGACAATCTCCGGAATTAATAGTTATTTTCATGATATAGTATTTTAGTGAAAAATTAATAAGATATACATTTCCTACAACTTTTAATTTAAATAGTTAAATTTTCTGAATTTTAATTTCTAATAATAATATTAATATATATAACTTACATAAATGCTCTTTAGAGTCCCCCAAATCTTCAGAATAGAAAAGGATCTTGTTGGGTGGCACCTGTGGCTCAGTGAGTAGGGTGCCAGCCCCATATACCAAGGGTAGCTAGTTCGAACCCAGCCTCGGCCAAACTGCATCAAAAAATAGCTGGGTGTTGTAGCGGGCGCCTGTAGTCCCAGCTAGTTGGGAGGCTGAGGCAAGAGAATCGCCTAAGCCCAGGAGTTGGAGGTTGCTGTGAGCTGTGACTCTACATCACTCTACCGAGGGTGATAAAGTGAGACTCTGTCTCTACAAAATAAAAGAAAGAAAGAAAGAAAAATTTCTTGAGACAATAAAATAAAATAAAATTAGAGAAATACTCTTTAGATAACTAAGAAATAAAGCAGACTATAATAAAAATTATCTATAAATCTCCTCCTTTAAGAACTATTTTTAATAATATCTTGGATAGACCTTCTCTTGTTTGCTCTCTTTATTTCTCATATTGTCTGTGCTTTTAAGGCCTACATCACCTAAATTATTAGCTCTCTGACAACGCGTTCCATGCCTAACTCCTCACATAACAGTGTGGTTAACAATGCCTGGGCACTGTGCCCGGCCTGAAGGCTTTGCTTATGGAAGATTTCTCAAATTCAGTTAAAGTATGACACTCTTTTTTCAGACTTATTTTAATGATTTACCATCCAGGGGACATAACTTCAGAGAATAAGTTCACGGTGAGAAAAGAGTGACTTTCTCATCATCGCTACTCCCTTTTGTATGACCCTGACATTGAAGATTCCATACCCGCCATCTCTGCAATAAGTATTTATTTGAGGTAATGACAGTAGCTGCAGGGTCTGCTGGTTTTTGTGTCTCTCTGGCACAACACCCATAACTCAAACAGAGCAATCCCCCATTCCATCAGCTCTTGCCTCTGAGGCTACAGCACAAAACCTGTCCAGTTGTCAATGTTGTTATAAACATGGCTCGCTCGTGTGACTCACCTGTATGCGACATACTTTTGAGACAGGAGACACATCAGGACAGCGTCCTTAGCACTTCAGCATAAGAAAGAGTGGGGATAAAGTCCTCATTGGAGTTCAACTGTGTGAAGAATTAGGCCTAGAAGACTGGTGACTTTATTATCTACCCATGCTCAAGGTTAGAGAGAATGATGACATAGTGTAAGAAATTATTTGCTTTGCATCTTGTCTATGATTTTATTGATGAAAGAGAACCATCTCGATGCATTCATTATAGACTTGAGCACCCGTGGTGACCACTTTCTAAAGTTTCGGATGTTCAAAAAAATAATATTGTGAAAAGAGATGGAACTTTCATTTTGTTCATCAGTGAGCATTTGCCAAATATTTCTTGTGCACACAGCCCAGTTTCAGACACTGTAGGAAATGTAGGAAACAGCATAAAAATCATCTGTATCAATTCCACACCTACACGTTTATGCACATGACCATATTTGCATATATATCTACTTGTGCCTCTCTCTTTCCCCATTCCCTCCCTCCCGGCCCCAGTCCTGTAAAATAGAGATTTATGGTTGATATCCAACAAAAATATTTCCCACATGGTAAGTAGGAAAATATTGGTTAATAAGAAAAAGAAAAGAAATAAAACAAAAGTCCTGCATACATTAAATGCTCTCTGTAGGAGGCAGAGTAATGTTCCCCAAAGATGTCCACCACTAACCCCAGGAACCTGTGAAGAAGGTGCCTTACATAGCAAAAGGGGTTTGTCAAATATGATTAAAGTTAAGACCTGGCGATGGGGAGATTATTGTGGATTATCCAGGTGGAGCTGATGTACTCTCTTCAGTCCTTAAATATGAAGAAACTTTTCTGGCTATGGTAAGAGAAAACTGTGTGAACAAGGAAAAGTCAAATATTTGGTGCTTTTCAAGACAGAGGAAGGGGAAAAGGCAAGGAAATGAGAAGATTGTCCTTACAGCTTTCATAAAGGAGGCAGTGTGGCTGGCTCAAACCTTTTATCCCAACAATTTGAGAGGCTGATGTGGGAGAACGGCTTGAAGTCAAGTATTCAAGACCAGATTGGGCAATAGCAAGACCCAACCTCTATAATAAATTAAAAAACAATTATCTGGGTAAGGTGGCCCATTCCTGTTGTAGTTAGTCCTAGCTACTTGGGAGGCTGAGGACAGAGACTCCTTTGAGCTCAGAAGTTCACGGTTTCAGTGAACTGTGATGATGGCTCTGTACTCCAGCCTGGGCCTGGACCCTGTCTGAAATGAAACAAATAAAAAACAAGAAAGAAATGCAGCCCTACACTCTAATTTTAGCCTGCTATACCCGAGTTGTTCTTCTGTTGGAAGGTAAAACAATATATAGTATATGTATCTTGTTTTAAGTCACTAAATTGTTGGTAATTTTTTACAGCCCTAATAGGAAAATTATATACACTCATTCTTTGCAGTTTAAACAAATCCTATTGTGCCCTGGCCCTACTAAACGTGGTCCTAGGGAATGCATCCATTAACACACATTTCTATCCCCTGATCACCTCACACAAATCTTAATTAACCCTCCCTTTTAATCACCTCATGTTTGGGTGATGCCTTTGTAATTTTAACTTTTTTTAAGCTTAGCAATATTTGCTCGTATAACAATTACCTGTATTAAAACCTTTGATGACTGAGCTGTCTCTTGTCTATCATTTTATTGGTGTGACATAGCACAGAAGCAAAGGTTCCTGTTAATTCACTTTGGTAAAATTAACTCATATTTAATTTTGAATTCAGAGCTTTTGTATGAAATAATTTATATTATTATATTATCTACAAATACTAATTTATTTTATTCCTGTTCATATAAATTTCTATTTAAATTTCCCAAAGCAATCATTGTTTGTGTTATATAGTATCGATGTTATTTCCAGATTTTTATCTAATTGGCTCAAATATTTTGACTCTGTAGCTAAAGAAACAAGCATCTTGAATACAATGGCATGTTTTACTGCTCTTAAATTCTCACTTAAATGTTAGGAGATGAATAAATGAAATTGTTTGAAGATTTATAACTGAAGATAAGTTTACTCCTTATCGAATCCAAAGGAAATTTATAAATAGTTGATGTTTTTCAGAGGAGTCCTCATACCATTGATCAAGGTGTTTGAGAATAGTTACAAATTAGCAAACCCCTTCCATGTCTAGTAATATCACAGCAATTCCTTAAAGACAAATGTTTGCAATAGTAACTAACACTAAAGAAAGGAATCACATAATAACTTATGAAAATTACTGAATAAAATCAGTTACAATCATAAGGAAAAGAATACAGCATTTAAAACTAAAGGAAATGATGACCTTTGTGTTTATGTATAAAGCATCTTTATTGAAGGTTCTTTAAGTGCCTTGAAAGTCGGAAGTAGTAGACACAGAAATCAATTAAGATTTCAAGAGGGACCAGGCACAGTGGCTCACACCTGTAAACCTCACTCTGGGAGGCTGAGGTGGGTGGATTGCTTGTGCTCAGGAGTTAGAGACCAGCCTCAGCAAGAATGAGACCCCATCTCTACTAAAAGACTATTGAGGCATTGTGGCAGGTGCCTGTAGTCCCAGCTACTCAGGAAGCTGAAGCAAGAGGATTGCTTGAGCCCAAGAGTTTAAAGTTGCTATGAGGTATGATGATGCCAGGGCCCTCTACCCAGGATGACAGAGTGAAACTCTTCCCCCTCACACAGAAAAAATGTCAAGAGGAAAATATGTCATAGAGATGGCAGCTTAGCATTGTAACTACCAAGTCAATTGAAGAAACAGATTTAAGCAGCTGCCTCAACTCCTTAAGGAGGATGATCATTAGCCTCCTAAAGAGTACTTGTAAATTATGCAGAAGTTCTGCATTATTGATAGAACTTAGTCACTTATTGGCTTTTGATAACATGTCAAAACATCTCGAACCTCATCTATGCAAAGAGCTCAGTTCACCACTCCTTTTCAGTTTATGCATCACTTATTGATTCCATAAAGCTGAACATATCTTAAGTTTTTGCCTGCATTTAAGCCCTCCCATGGCCAGTCAAGGATCTTTATTCCCTGGGCTACTAATCTTCCCTCTGAGATTGGGATCCTTGAGAAGGAGGAGTGTTCCCCCAAGGGCACCATTCAGGAAAGCAGGGCTCTTTGGTTCTAGATAAGAAAGAAACTGTTTATGGTAGTCTTCGGATGGTCAGAATCTTCAGGGATGCACGTTTCACGTGGGATGTTTGTTTCACATGCATGTTTTTCACATGTTGTGTTTTATGGGGGAATTCCAATTGTCTTGCTGCTTGACTCCATAACCAGTAAATACGTTCCTTCAGCATACAGAACATGCATTTGCTTGAAATTTTTTAATCTCTGAGATTGGCTAAATAATATTTTACATGTAGAAACCAATCAATAAACACCTGTTTGTGTGATTCATTTTGTATGTGTATACATATTATTCTGTGTTTGTATATCCTAGTGAAACCAATATATTTCTATGTCCACCTCCTTTGGTGTGAATTTCATCCAGAAAAAGCACAGGAACAATCCAGAGTGTGTTAGTGAACTGAAGTAATAGTTTATCCAAGAGAAAGCATTTTTTATTGTGTTTAATGTGGCCTAATTAAGAGCAGAGGAGAATAAAGTGCTTTGTTAAATAACACAATAACTCCTCACATAGAAATATACTGTGTATACTTTGGTGATTGGTTTAACTTTACTGATTCTCACTTTTATAAATGAACTCGGTAAAAAGTCAAAAGGCAACTGATGGCACCGAAAAAGAGGGGCATGCCTAAGAAGGGATGTGCAGTGACCTGCCTCAGGTTAATATTCCTTTTGTGCTGCGCTCATATCCACCCCAGGGAGAGAAAGTGCTGATTATTGTCTTGAAGTAGCTTAGAAGGGACAACACAGTTTAAAGAGAAACAGCTGGAGTGTGATCTAATCTCCATGTTCCAATTTACTTATGTATAAAACATGCATAAAAAATTAAACCTCCCTGAACAATTTGTCTGCTCTCTGTTCCTGGCATGCCTCAACTCTGCCGGAGCAGCAATCCTGCCTGGGGACAGCACAGCAATGCCTTTAAATAATAAATAGATTATTTAGGGAATATAGCTTTCATAAATTTAATATTAATTTGACTACACCACGATAATTATATCTGAACCATAAATGTGCCCCCATGTTCAGGCCTCCTTTGCCATTGCCACTTGACCTCTTTAACTGTGACAGCAGGAATGGTACAGCTCTGAAGCAGCTTTGGGAGTGACATCAGATTAAATTAAGCACTCATGCATTTATGGATCAGCATAGAAAAGCAGGAACACATCCACCGGGGATGAATAATGCATCAGGAAGTTGCTGTGTAGTTCTTGGTCATGTGTAAATAATGTGAACCAGAGGTCCTGCAAGGAACTTCCAGTGTGTTCATAGTAACAAGGGGCCGACTCTTCAAAGTTTAGCTTATCTGTTTTAATCCTTTTGTCCAAATTAATTATGAGCAAAGAAATATTTGTTCTACCAGAAAAATTTTCTATCAGTGATTTATTTTTTTTCTGCTGTTAAATGAATATGCACTTTGTGCTCAAGACTGTGTTAAATACATGAGACCAAAACCCTCAGTTCTTTTTTTTTTTTGTTTTGAATATATGTATTTTATTATTCTTCATTACATTATTTCCCCCCCCACCCCTCTGTGGTAAGACAGAATTGATTTACAGAAAAGAATACAGAAAACACCAAAGCTCCTGGTAGAGGGAGAGATTTCAAGTGGGGAGAGAG
>CAUYRH010011518.1:0-13796 GCA_963574655.1 Perodicticus potto | reverse complement strand
GACTACCTACCCGAAGTAGAAGAGCAGGATGTTGGCACTCTGCCTGTGTCTTGTGCTTGGGAAAGTAGAATGAAACGTCACCCAGCAACTTGTGGTTCAGCTAGTATTAATGTGTAGATATCATTCTGTAGCTGTTAACTGCAAGTTTAGCTTGAATTAAGGGATTTGGGGGGACCATTTTACTTAATTATTGCTAGTTTTGAAATGAGACAGAGTAAGAGTCTTTGTAAGAGTAGGGTTGGGGGCTCGGCGCCTGTGGCTCAACGGGCTAAGGTGCCAGCCACATACACCTGAGCTGGCGGGTTCGAATCCAGCCCAGGCCTGCCAAACAACAATGATGGCTGCAACCAAATAAATGGCTGGGTGTTGTGGCGGGCATCTGTAGTCCCAGGCACTTGGGAGGCAGAGGCAGGAGACTCTCTTGAGCCCAGGAGTTGGAGGTTGCTGTGAGCTGTGATGCCACGGCACTCTATCCAGGGTGACAGCTTGAGCTCCGTCTCAAAAAACAAAAAACAAAAAAAAAAGAGTAGGGTTGGGATAGATGCAGCAATCGATCCTGTAAGATTAGGAGATGGGGTCACACATATCTGTGTTTGTATGGAAACTATCTAAATATTTGTTTTATATAGATTTTTATTCACTTTTCAGGCATGCTATGAAAGAGCCCCCCTTTACTGCTCAGCAAGCATTTATAGCTTGTACAGTGGCAGAATGGGCCAAAAGCTTAGTGTTGTGACCTGTTTTAAGAATAAAGTATCTCGAAATTAAAAAAAAAAAAAGAAAATGTGGAAACAATTTACCAAATGGAACTGACTGAACTGCAAAATTGTGACTCTCTGAAAGATGCATTCAAGTCAAGCAGCCTTCCTAATTTTTATGCATCTCTCCCCTCTGAGACATATCCTAATCTCAGGAACCATCCACTCAAAATGGCAACCATCTTTGGCAGCATTTATGTCTGTGAACAGACATTTTCCAGAATGAAACATCTGAAATCTCCAACCAGATCTAGACTAACTGTTGCACACTTGCATCACTTGTTACCACTATCAGTGACAAATATGGAACTGGACATTGACCATCTCATTAGCCAAAAACAGGCCCATAGTTCCCATTGAAATACTGGTAAGTTTGTTGCTTTAACTTTATTTGTTCTTCATTTTAAATATTGTATTTGTTCCCATTTTGTTTTTTTACTTCAAAATAAGACATGTGCAGTGTGCCTATGAATTTGTTCATAGTTTTTTTTTAAACTGTAGTCCAGCCTGCCAACAGTCTGAGGGACATTGAACTGGCCCCCTGTTTAAAAAGTTTGAGGACCCCTGGATTAAACCATGAGAACACAGTAAATGTTATTGATTTTGTATGATACTGTTCGAATGATTTTACTGTATTTTAGTTATGAGATTTTGTATGATATTGCCTTAAAAATCTGTACAGGAGGCTCGGCGCCTATGGTTCAAGTGGCTAAGGCACCAGCCACATATACCTGCGCTGGCGGGTTCAAATCCAGCTTGGGCCTGCCAAACAACAATGATGGCTGCAACCAAAAAATAGCTGGGTGCTGTGGCAGGTGCCTGTAATCCCAGCTACTTGGGAGGTGGAGGCAAGAGACTTGCTTGAGTCCAGAAGTTGGAGGTTGCTGTGAGCTATGATGCCACAGCACTCTACTCAGGGCGACAGCTTGAGGCTCTGTCTCAAAAAAAAAAAAAAAAAAAAAAAAGAAATCTGTACAGGAAAGCAAAGTACAAGAACATGCTAGCACAGCAGGCCTAGTTCCTTACGTTGGCCACCTCCACATTTTGACCAGTTTGTTGCAATCCCTTGGGCAGTCAACTTGTAGAAGTTTTCCTGTATTTGTTAAAAATAATAGTTCTTCCTTATAAAGTACCAGGCAATGACTCTTTATATAATTGGATAACTTGTGGTTGACAAAAAATTGTTAAAATTCATCTGGTCCCTCAATGCTACAATAATAGGGAGATAAAGACTTTCTGAGATTACACTAACAAATGTCGGGAGTAAAGGCTCTGCGCCTGTAGCTCAGTGGCAGGGCGCCAGCCACATACACTGGAGCTGGCAGGTTCAAACCCAGCCTGGGCCTGCCCAACAACAATGACAACTCCAAAGACAACAACAACAACAGCAAAATAGCCAGGCATTGTGACGGGTGCCTATAGTCCCAGCTACTCAGGAGGCTGAGGCAAGAAAATCCCTTAAGCCCACAGCATTCTACCAAGGGCGACATAGTGAGACTCTGTCTCAAAAAAAAAAAAAAAAGACAAGAAAAAAAAAATGTTAGGAGTAAAGATTAGTTATATCCTCATAAATTCAAGGAAAAGCTTAGGTTTCTAGCCAGAGAAATAACAATCCTAAGGAGTTCTACTAATACACATCAATTACAGTTAACGTCCACAGCTTCTTCCTAAGCTCTACATCAAAATAAAAACATTCCATCCTATATAAACGAAATTAATATTTGTCTGTAAAATGGAGAGACCCAGTACGGATTGTTAAGTGTAACATGGGTTTCCCCCACCCCTGATCCTTAGTTAAACAAGTATAATCTAGATATTTATAGAATAATTCTGTAATTTTGCTCTCAACTTGGAGTGTGTGGACCTCGCCAAAAGATATCAATAGGGAAGTATCTACGCTAATTTCTCCTGTGCTAAAACATTGTGTATGTATGTGAAAATTTACAGATAACGCCATGTTATGGATAACCAGTGGTGAACTTTATGTACATGATTACACTCTCTATAAAAAAAGGTTGAAAATAAAGTGTATTTTTTTGACTGCAAAAGCCTGTCCACATAAATGGGCACACTTTTGTCACAAATCATGGGCACACTTTCGTCAGAAATCATTGTCTGCTCTGGGTCTCAACAGATTTTTGTCCTAGGGCATTGTATGTTCGTCATACCCATTGAATTCCCCTAAAAATCATTTACTAGCCACCCCCAAATCATCCCCACTCCCCCATCTCCCTTTCTCCTGAGAAGAAGGGTGTAGAACATCGATGGGTTCTTCACTGTCCTGTCTAATCGTCCTCCGTGAAGTACTGAGTGCGTGGAATGCACGTCTGTGCACACAGAAGCGCCACCTATTGATATGAGGAAGCAGGGTGGTGGACGAGGTCTAGGAGGAGGCCAAGGACTCTAATTGGAATCTAAGGAGACTTTGAAATGCCTGCTCCAGGCTCGGCGCCTGTGGCTCAACGGGCTAAGGCGCAAGCCACGTACACCTGAGGTGGTGGGTTCGAATCCAGCCTGGGTCGCCAAACAACAATGACGGCTGCAACCAAAAAATGGCCGGGCATTGTGGCAGGCGCCTGTAGTCCCAGCTACTTAAGAGGCAGAGGCAGGAGACTCGCTTGAGCCCAGGAATTGGAGGTTGCTGTGAGCTATGATTCTACAGCACTCTACCCAAGGTGACAACTTGAGGCTCTGTCTCAAAAAAAAAAAAAAAAAAAATACAAATAAAGAAATGCCTGCTCCACATCCAAGGGCATGTGTCAAATGATTAGCTGGACAGAAGCATCAGGGTGCAGAGAAGACACCAGGGGTTCTGAAGGGAGCGGCCAGACAGGGAAGGGAAAACTAGAGAGAGTCTTGTCAAGGAAGCTAGAAGAGACATTTCAAAGCGTTGGATGCTTGAAGAGGCCAATATATAAAGACTGAAAAATGTCGGTCAGACTCTGCGCCTCACACCTGTAATCCTAGCACTCTGGGAGGCTGAGCCAGGTGGAGCACCTGACCTCAGGAGTTTGAGACCAGCCTGAGCAAGACTGTGCCCCCATCACTACTAAAAACATAAAACTTAGCCAGGCACTGTGGCGGGTGCCTGTAGTTCCAGCTACTTGGGAGGCTGAGGCAAGAGGATCGCTCAAACCCAGGAGTTTGAGATTCCTGCGAGCAATAACACCATGGTACTCTACTCAGGGGGGGACAGAGGGAGCCTCTGTTTAAAAAAAAAGAAGACTGCAGGCTGGGCACGTGGGCACGGTGGCTCACTCCTGTAATCCTAGCACTCTGGGAGACTGAGGCGAGTGGATTGCTTGCGCTCACCAGTTCAAGACCAAGCTGAGCAAAACCGAGACCCCCTTCTCTACTAAAAATAGAAAAACTGAGGCAAGAGGATCACTTGAGCTTCGCAGACTAGTCTTTTGAAAAGCTTTTCTGGGAAAGAAGCAGATATACGCCAGTGACCAAAGAGGATTACTTTTAGGAGTTTGTTTTGGGCTGGGCTTGGTGGCTACGGCCTGTCATCCTGGCACTGTGGAAGGCCAAGGTAGGCGGATGGCTTGAGCTCAGGAGTTTGAGACCAGCCTAAGCAGGTGGCATCCCAGAAGGTTCCGAGCTGCTACTGTGGACCCTGCTCCAGCTGCATAACTCACACAGCTGTCTTGCTGTTTTGCACACAGACTTGACAGGCATCATTCAAAGAAGAGAAGCTTGCATCCATCCCACTCTTCTGGAGCCCTCTGATAGCATTTAATAGCACTCCAATGGGCATCATCTATAAATTATATTATGATATTTCTTCATGTAATGGCTAAAAGATATAGAGCCTAACTATTCCTTAATACCAACACTCTTTTTATATAGATGTTCAATGGGTATATAAATCTCTCCCTGGGGCTCGGCGCCTGTGGCTCAGCGGGCTAAGGCGCCAGCCACGTACACCTGAGCTGGCGGGTTCGAATCCAGCCCGGGCCCGCCAAACAACAATGATGGCTGCAACCCAAAAATGGCCGGGCGTTGTGGCGGGCGCCTGCAGTCCCAGCTACTTGGGAGGTGGAGGCAGGAGACTCGCTTGAGTCCAGGAATTGGAGGTTGCTGTGAGCTGTGACGCCACGGCACTCTATCCAGGGTGACAGCTTGAGGCTCTGTCTCAAAAAAAAAAAAAAAAAAATCTCTCCCTTGGTTTCACTTTAATAACTGTGCTGGCACCTTTGAGCCCAGTGGTAGATAACAGAAGATGCCCCAAAGAGAGAATTAGGCTTACTAGATATTTACTGAGGATTTTTGCCAAAGCTTGCTTCTTTTTTTGAGTCAGAGTCTCACTATGTTGCCCTCGGTAGAGTGCCAGGGCGTCATAGCTCACAGCAATCTCAAACTCTTGGGCTCAAGTGATTCTCTTGCCTCAGCCTCCCAAGTAGCTGGGACTACAAGTGCCTGCCACAATGCCTGGCTATTTTTTTTGCTGTAGCTGTCGTTGTTTGGCAGGCCCAGGCTGGGCTCAAACCTGCCAGCCCTAGTGTATATGGCCGGCGCCCTAGCTGCTGAGCTACAGGCACCTAGCCAAAATCCTGCTCTTTTTTTTTTTAATTTTTTTTGTTACAGTTCGGCTGGGGCCTGGTTTGAACCTGCCACCCTCTGTATATGAGGCTGGCGCCCTACTCACTGAGCCCCATTCCAAATCCTGCTCTTTTGATTCACTCTGAGCTGAACTCCATCCAGTCCTAGAATAGCGTTAAGTTCATTCTCTCGGCTTTCCCTGACTGTAGCTGAATGAGCAAATGCACTTCAGGAGTGAGTTTGCCTTCGTATTGGGTTAAACTGTGTCCTTCAGAAAGATGCATTGAAGTCCTACCTCCAGAACATCCATGTGACCTTATTTGGAAATAGGGTCATTGTGTTAGAGCCACTAGTGGTGGCTTCAGGTAGTCACCAAAACAATAGAAAAGAATGAGTAAAGTTTTACCAAGCAAAGGAAGGTTTCTTAACTATTAATGGCTTATAAAGCAAGCCCAGCCCTGGGCTAGTGCCTGCAAGCTCCGTGGAAAATGCAGTTTGGGAGTTTATACACAACTTTGGGGGCGGGGCACCAGCTATTTCCTGGAAGTCTCTCAGGGTTTCAATCAACTCTGTTTCCAAAACAGCCTAGGTCAGCATGACAGCACCAGAAATTCCCTAGAACGTTAATCAGCCTCTATCTCAAGGCAATCCACCTGCAAGATGTCTCAAGCCTCAATTCCATATCTCAAGGCCATCCGCCTGGGAGGTCTGGACTAGTCCCAATCCCATAATAGTTCAGGTCAGCTCAACCCAAACCTGCCTAAAATGGCCTAATTGCCTCTGCCCTGGCGGTCGTCAGGTCTAACTAACTGCCTATCACCTGCAGGTGTCTCCGGGTAAGAGGAGATGATTACAGTGTGGGAAGAGGTCCCTAATACAATAGACTGGTGTATGTGGACAGAGAGGGAAATTTGGACACGTTAAAGCACAAAGGGAAGATGATACAAAGAAACACAGGGTTCATCGTCACTAAAGCCCCCTCATTGGTATGCAGCCAATAATGTGGAGTACAAGAAGTATAGTAGATCGGTGGTGAAGAGCTTGAGTTTGAGCTTTAGAGTAAAACTGATCCAGGTTGACTGTCTGGCTACACTCCCCTGAGTGAACTTCAGCCCATTAATTAAGCTCTTGGAGTGTCAGTTTTGTCATCTGTAAAGTGTATAATATTTCATTTGTCCAATGAAATAATATTATACATGAGCCAATTTATATAATGGCTGATGACACAGTAATGATTATTTAGTATACACTGCATTTTATTAATGTTTCACCATAGAAAACCTAAAATCATTGTAAACATATAACTGTAGTAAAAAATAAATTAAATGTCCCTTGTAGATACCTGGACTTGAGGATGAAAGAGTAAACATATTGATTTACGAACTCAGAGGGAAATGTCTCAGGAAAGGTTTTTGGTGGATAGTTCAAAATATTCACAGAATAAGAAGTTCTCCTGTAGTTTACCTCTGTGACTTAGGAACTATTTTCAAAGTTCATTGTAGTCTGTAGCCCATTGCTTTTGCAAATAAAATGGGATGCAACTTAAGGCCCTAGAACCATTTTTTCTCCAAATGACCCAATTTTTTTTGTTCTGTATGTTTTATTATTATTATTGTTATTATTATTTTTTGTAGAGACAGAGTCTCACTTTATCGCCCTCAGTAGAGTGCCGTGGTGTCACACAGCTCACAGCAACCTCCAACTCCTGGGCTTAGGCGGTTCTCTTGCCTCAGCCTCCCGAGTAGCTGGGACTATAGGCGCCCACCACAACGCCCAGCTATTTTTCTGTTTTTTTTGCAGTTTGGCCGAGTCTGGGTTTGAATCCGCCACCTTTAGGATATGGGGCCGGCACCCTACTCAATGAGCCATAGGCGCCGCCCTATATGCTTTTAAATTTGCATATAACTTGAGCTAGCAATGTGTAAGTTTTAATCTACAAAAACTATTTCTGAAAAAAAAAGATGTAAAAGAATAGGAGTTTCCATTTATGAGTATGGATAAATTGTGACTGCATATAGTTTGCAATTTTTAAATAATCCAGAAAAGTCCTCTTTGCCTACTTGCCCTGGTGGTGGAGGCCTGTTTGCTGTCTATGGTGAATGTATCTTGCTGTATAAGCCTATTTTTTTTTTTACTTGCCTTAACAAAAATAAATAAAAATAAATAATACATTAAAAAAACAATAAAATTGGTAAATTATACCTTAGGGAATCACTTTCAACAGGTGCATACCATTGGGGGATGGTGTCAGACATTATGATGGAAGACGATGACCACATGAAAGGTCAGGCAGAGACCGGGCGATGCAGCCACCCTGTGGCTACCCAGGCCTGGATGAGGCAAGGATCCTCTCCTTCAGCAGGCCATGACGCTGTGACACCTGGATTTCAGGCTTGTAGCCGCCAGAAAGAACTGTGAGATTGCTGTCTGTTGTCCTAAGCCATCTACGTCTTTGGTACTTTGTTACAGCAGTGTAAGGAAAGGCATAGAACCTTCACTAATCTTCAGGGACATGGGTCCCTGCCCTCCATGGTTCACCTAAACCTTGTGATCAGTAGAAAAGCCACCCAGAGCAGTGATGCATGGAGAGAAGGAGGGAGGACGGCAAGGCCCAAGAATGACAGTGCCCCAGGTAATGTATTGATCCTTTCGAATGCCATCATTGGCAGCATGGGGCTATGGTGATGACCCGGGCAGGGGACTTGAGATCTGAGGCTTGAGATCTGCCAACTTCCGGAGACCAAGCAGAGGGTATCTTGGTGCCTGTACGTGAACTTGTCTCCACCAAACCCCCACAGGGCTCCTCACACTCCCCAAGCCAAGATTGAACCCCCGACCCTGTGAGGTGGCATGTTATTAACCACACTCAGAATGAAGCTTAAGCAGCAGGCTCGTGCAGGAGATCACGGTAATAATATGAGAGTTTTCCAGCATGAATCACAGATGTCATGAAAACGGAGTATGGCAAGGGGGAAGTGTGTGTGAAGGCTGGAGAAAAGAAGGCCTGAGAGAGTTATTTTAGGGAGCAGGAGAGTGAACTTATTAGCAAGACGTGTTATGATTTCATGGACTGTGAAGTTTGCGATCATGTCTCTAAATAAGGTCAGTGAGCGCACGTGGGCCAGTTCTGCAATGATGCCCAGCTGGAGGAACAGACAAGACGGGCTTGCTGTTATTTAGGATTAGGGATAAAGAGGACGTTCAGAGTGTTTGCCAAGGAGTGGTTACAGCACTGGGCTGGGGCACCCTTTCAGGACACTGGATAATGAGATGATGCAAACCCCAGACAGGAGTCTCCCTGAGGCTCCAGAGCTGTTTCCTTGAGCATCCTGGAGCCGACTAACCACGGGGAGGAGATGGATTGGGGAGGAGGCGCTGGACTTGCTGGAGGTCCCAAGAGTCAAGGTTTAGCCGTAGGATGGTTGGCTGAGATGGATGGGGCGGAGGTGACTATTGCATAGTCAAGAGGGTTAGGAAGAGGACAGGCCAGCACAAAACATGTCACAGAACGTGGGGTGGAGAGACTGCAGCTCAGTGACAGGAAGTCACTTGATACAGAAGGCGGAATGGGAGGGGTCGCGTGGGCTGGTGGGCTGAGCATCAGAGAGCTGGGATCGTTTTGCAACAAGGAAGGGAGAAGACTCTAGAAGGCAGGGGTGAGAGTGCCCAGCCCACCTTGGGACCTGAGATAAACGGGGGTGTGTGGGAAAATAAAGAGACTCCATTGAGAGGCTTATAGGGGAAGAGCTTGTCCTGGAAAGGGGCTGGGTTCTGGAGGTTCTGCAAGAGAAAAGGTGGGTGAGCACAGACATTCCCTGGACACAGAGCAGGTATTCCAGGAGCTCAAAGGTTGGGTTTCGGAATGATGAGGATGGAACTGGATCAGACCAGAGGTTGTTCTGGGGCAGTTTGGTGATGATGCCTGCGTGACTTGAGTGAGCCCAGGACTTGAGTCCTGACTTATTTCTAACCCAGCTGGTCACAAGATTTATCTCGAGTCGTGATGACAGCAGAGCATGAGAATTCTGCTCTTCAGATGCTTGGCGGTGACACAGGTGTTGACGAAGACTTCAGCATCAGAATTTTCTTTTTTCTTTTTTTTTTCAGCTCACAGCAACCTCCAGCTCCTGAGCTTAGGCGATTCTCCTATCTCAAGCTTCCTGAATAACTGGGACTACAGGCGCCCGCCACAATGCCCGGCTATTTTTTTGTTGCAGTTCTGCCGAGGCCGGGTTTGAACCCGCCACCCTCGGTATATGGGGCCGGCACCCTACCCACTGAGCCACAGGCGCCGCCCAGCATCAGAATTTTCTTGGGGACATGGTGGTCAGTGTCACCTCCCATTCTGATTTGCTGATCCTTCTGTTTCTGCTGCTGTGTTCTCTCTTTCCTAATTTTTGACCTGCCTTTCTTTTCTAGCTCCCCTCTCAAACATGCCTTTTTAGTGATCTTCATGTCTCTTGCTAACCTGGATAAGAACAAGTACATTTTTTCATTAACAAATTCATCTGTTGTTAGCATGGATGTATGAAAGTGAAGGAACAGGGAAAAGCTCAGACAAACTCAGGAGTAGATATTAAAATCTGAGGATGGCTCGGCACCTGTGGCTCACCAGGCTAAGGCGCCAGCCACGCACACCTAACCTGGTGGGTTCAAATCCAGCCCGGACCCGCCAAACAACAATGATGGCTGCAACCAAAAAATGGCCAGGCGTTGTGGCAGGCGCCTGTAGTCCCAGCTACTTGGGAGGCAGAGGCAGGAGACTTGCTTGAGCCCAGGAGTTGGAGGTTGCTGTGAGCTGTGATGCCACAGCACTCTATCCAGGGTGACAGCTTGAAGCTCTGTCTCAAAAAAAAAAAAAAATCTGAGGATGATAGATAAATGGCCAGACAAGCATATGAAAAGATGCTCAACTACTCATCAGGGAAATACCAATTCCCTGATGGGGCTCCGCTCCTGTAGGGGGCGCAGCTCCTGTAGCTCAGCAGCTAGGGTGCCAGCCACATACACAGGAGCTGGTGGGTTCGAACCGGGTCCGGGCCTGCCAAACAATGACAACTACAACCAAAAAGTAGCCAGGCGTTGTGGTGGGTGCCTGTAGTCCCAGCTACTTGGGAGGCTGAGGCAAGGGAATCGCTTAAGCCCAAGAATTTGAAGTTGCTGTGAGCTGTAACGCCCTGGCACTCGACTCAGGGTGACAGCTTGAGACTGTCTCAAAAATAAACAAACAAAACACAGCGGGATGTCATCTCATGTCCATTAGGATGGCCACTTCAAAAGCACAGGAAATAACAAGGTTCGTAAGAATGTGGAGAAATGAGAGCTCTTGCACACTGTTGGGAATGCAAGTTGGTGGAATATGGTATGGAGTCTCCTCAAAAAATTCAACGTAGAACTACCATATGATCGAGCAATCCCACTTCTGGATATATAGCAAAAAGAACTGAAAACAGGATTTCAAAGAGGCATTTAAACACCTGTGTTCATTTCAGTATTATCCACAATAGCCAAGAGGTGGAAGCAACTCAAATGTCCACGGACAAATAAACAGATCATTCTATACAATGGAATATTATTCAGCCTTAAAGAGTAAGATCTTGTAACCTGGATGAAACTTAACATTAAAAGAAATAGCCAGTTACAAGAAGATAAATGCACGATTCCACTTACATGAGCTATATAAAGTAATCAAACTCAGAAACAGGAACGTAGAATGGTGGTTGCCAGGGGCGACTGGGTCATGCAAAGTAAAGTTCCAGAGATCTATTGTTCGATGATGTGTGCTCTTATACTCTATACTTCATGTTTTTTTTTTTTTTTTGAGACAGAGCCTCAAGCTGTCACCCTGGATAGAGTGCCGTGGCATCACAGCTCACAGCAACCTCCAACTCCTGGGCTCAAGCGAGTCTCCTGCCTCTGTCTCCCAAGTAGCTGGGACTACAGGCACCAGCCACAATGCCCGGCTATTTTTTGGTTGCAGCCGTCATTGCTGTTTGGCGGGCCGGGGCTGGATTTGAACCTGCCAGCTCAGGTGTATGTGGCTGGTGCCCTAGCCCGTTAAGCCACAGACGCTGAGCCCATTTTTTTTTTTTTTAAAGACAGAGTCTCACTCTGTCACCCTGGATAGAGTGCTATGTCATCATAGCTCATGGCAACCTCAAACTCTTGGGCTCAAGCCATTCTCTTGCTTTAGCCTCTTGAGTAGCTAGGACTACAGGTGCCCGTAAAGACATCTGTCTAGTTTTGTCTATTTTTAGTAGACACAGGGGTCTCACTTTTGCTCAAGCTGGTCTCGAACTCCTGACCTCAAGTGATCTACCTGTCTTGGCCTCCCAGAGTGCTAGGATTATAAGCATGCACCACCATGCCCTGGTAGTTCATGCCTGTAATCCTAGCTCTGGGAGGCTGAGACAGATGGATTGCTTGAGCTGGGGAGTTAGAGACCAGCCTGAGCAAGATTGAGATCCTGTCTCTAAAAGAAAAAAATTATTAAGAGGGTAAGTTTATATTCTATGGTTTTTACCAGGACTAAAAAAAAAAAATCTATGGGCTCGGTGCCTGTGGCTCAATGGGCTAAGGCGCCAGCCACATACACCTGAGCTGGTGGGTTCGAATCCAGCCTGGGCTTGCCAAACAACAATGACAGCTGCAACCAAAAAATGGCCAGGTGTTTTTGGCACCTGTAGTCCCACCTACTTGGGAGGCAGAGGCAGGAGACTCGCTTGAGCCCAGGAACTGGAGGTTCCTGTGAGCTGTGATGCCATGGCACTCTATCCAGGGTGACAGCTTAAGGCTCTGTCTCAAAAAAAAAAAAAAAAAAAAAAAAATCTATGGAACTCATGCTACAACATGAGGGAATCTTGTAAACATTACAGTAAATGAAATAAAAAAGGACACAAAAAAGGACAAATTCTGAATCATTCTACTTATATGGTGCATCTGGAGTAATCACATCGGTAGGGACAGAAAGCAGAACAGTGGTTACCAGAGACTGAAGGGAGGGAGAATGGGAGGTAATGGGAACTGGGTTTCAATTTGGGAAGATGAAAAGGTTCTGGAGGCTTGGTGCTTATAGCACGGTGGTTACAGCATCAGCCACATACACCCAGGGTGGCTGGTTCAAACGAAGCCCCGGCCAGCTAAACAACAATGACAACTGCAACAAAAAAGAAATAGCCAGGCGTTGTGGCGGGCACCTGTAGTCCCAGCTACTTGGGAAGCTGAGGCAAGAGAATCACTTAAGCCCAAGAGTTTGAGGTTGCTGTGAGCTGTAATGCCACTGCCCTCTACCAAGGGGAAACTAGCGAGACTCTGCCTCAAAAAAAAAAAAAAGGGCGGAGCCTGTGGCTCATTGAGTAGGGCACCGGCCCCATATACCAAAGGTGGCAGGGTCAAACCCAGCCTTGGCCAAACAGCAAAAACAGAAAAATAGCCGGGTGTTGTGGCGGGCGCCTGTGGTCCCAACTACTCGGGAGGCTGAGGCAAGAGAATCGCTTAAGCCTAGGAGTTGGAGGTTGCTGTGAGCTGTGTGATGCCACGGCACTCTACCAAGAGTGATAAAGTGAGATTCTGTCTCTACAAAAATAAATAAATAAATAAATAAATAAATAAATAAATAAATAAATAAATAAATAAGAAAGAAAGAAAACGTTCTGGAGAAGGATAGTGACGGTGGGTTGTACTGAAACGTATGCTTAAAAATGGTTAAAATGGAAAATTTTACATGATGTAATTTTATTACAATTTTCTTTTTTCTTTTATTTCTTTTTTTTTTTTTGAGACAAAGCCTCAAGCTGTCACCCTGGATAGAGTGCTGTGGCATCACAGCTCACAGCAACCTCCAATTCCTGGGCTCAAGCGAGTCTCCTGCCTCCACCTCTCAAGTTGCTGGGACTACAGGCGCCTGCCACAACACCTGGCCATTTTTTGGTTGCAGCCATCATTGTTGTTTGGTGGGCCCTGGGCTGGATTCGAACCTGCCAGCCCAGGTGTACGTGGCTGGCGCCTTAGCCCGTTGAACCACAGGCGCCAAGCCAATTTTCTTTCTTTTTTTTTTTTCAAAGGAACAGAAAAAAAAAAAATCTGTGGAGGCTCTCCAGAAACCATAGATAAGATGCTTTATAGGTAGCAAAGAAAATATCAAATAGCAGGAAGAAAACAAGGTGTGGGTACTAGATTCTGTCCACTCAAAGCACCTCTTACTCCTGGTGGTTCCTTATCCTGAGCTCAGCCGGTTCAGAGCTAGGAGCTCGGATGATTCCATGCCCGAGAAGACCAGCATTCACAGCCAAATGCATGTCAGGGTTATTGAGAGAACTAGGTTTTTTTTCCCTTTTCTAGAAATGTCTTTTTTCTTCTTTTTCAGGAGAGTTTGCCAAGCGATAAAATAAAGAACAGGTAATTAACAACTGGCGTTGTTAACAAGCCCTTTCTGTTTTCATTCATAATAACAGAGCTTCCAGTTTCTTTTCTTTTCTTTTTTTTTTTTTTTTT
>CAUYRH010011517.1:0-12638 GCA_963574655.1 Perodicticus potto | reverse complement strand
ATTTGCAAGTTATGCCTCTGACAAAGGTTTGATAACCAGAATACACAGAGAACTCCAACGTATTAGCAAGAAAAGAACTAGTGATCCCATCTCAGGGTGGGCAAAGGACTTGAAGAGAAACTTCTCCAAAGAAGACAGGCACATGGCCTACAGATACATGAAAAAATGCTCACCATCCTTAATCATCAGAGAAATGCAAATCAAAACTACTTTGAGATATCACCTAACTCCAGTAAGATTAGCCCACATGACAAAATCCCAAAACCAGAGATGTTGGAGTGGATTTGGAGAAAAGGGAACACTTCTACACTGCTGGTGGGAATGTACACTAATACCTTCCTTTTGGAAGGATGTTTGGAGCATACTTAGAGATCTAAAAATTGACCTGCCATTCGATCCTATAATTCCTCTACTAGGTATATATCCAGAAGACCAAAAATCACGTTATAACAAGGACATCTGTACCAGAATTTTTATTGCAGTCCAATTCATAATTGCTACATCATGGAAGAAGCCCAAGTGCCCATCGACCCCCGAATGGATTAATAAATTGTGGTACATGTATACCATGAAATATTACACATCCTTAAAAGAAAGATGGAGACTTACCTCTTTCATGTTTACGTGAATGGAGCTGGAACATATTATTCTTAGCAAAGTATCTCAAGAATGGAAGGTAAAGTATCCAATGTACTCAGCCCTACTATGAAGCTTATTTATAGCTTTTATATGAAGGTTAAAACCCAACTATAGCACAAGAATATGGGGATGGGGGCAAAGGTGGGAAGAGGAGGGGTGAGGCTGGGTTGGAGGGAGGGTAATTGGTGGGGCCACACCTATGGTGCATCTTAGAAGGGTATAGGCGAACCTTGCTAAATGCAGAATACGAATGTCTTCATACAATAACTAAGAAAATGCCATAAAGGCTATGTTAATCAGTTTAATGAAAATAGTTCAGATTGTATGTGAAACCAGAACTTTGTACCACTTGATTGCACTAATGTACACAGCTATGATTTAATAATAAAAACAATTTAAAAAAAAAGACAAGAAACCACAGCCCATCATGCCTATCAGAAGTAACTTCTCTTCCACTTACAAAATTCTAGGTAAAGAAACTGAATCTCAGCCCCTTTCTTTTTTTTTTTTTAATTAAGTCATTTGTACATAGATCATGAATGTATTTATGCCATTATGGGATTCAATATGTTGATTGTTTGTACAGATTAGAGTGCTTACATCCTACTAATCAACATTGCTGGTGGGAATGCAAGCTAGTACGTTCCTTTTAGAAGGAGGTTTGGAGAACACTTAGGGATCTAAATGTAGACCTGCCGTTTGACCCTGCAATTCCTCTTCTAGGTGTATATCCAAAAGACCAAAAATCACTTGGCAACAAAGATATTTTCACCATATTGTTCATTGCAGTGCAATTTATAACTGCCAAGTCATGGAAGAAGTCCAAGTGCCCATCGACCCATGAATGGATTAATAAATTGTGGTATATGTATACCATGGAATACTATGCAGCTTTAAAAAATAAAGGAGACTTTACCTCTTTTATGTTTACATGGATGGAGCTGGAAAATATTCTTCTTAGTAAAGTATCTCAGGAATGGAAAAAAAATATCCAATGTACTCAGTATTACTATGAAACCAATTTATACTCACATTTGCATATGAAAAATGAATCATAACTATAGCCTAGGATAAAGGAGGGAGGGAGAGGGAAAGGGAGAGAGGCAGGTTGATAGAGGGAGGGTTAGTGGGGAGACCACACCTAATGAGCCCCTTTCTTTACAACTGAGTCTAGTACTGGTGCCCTTTCCCTAAAGCCCCTCCTCCTCTAGCATCTGACAACACTTCCTCTTGTACTGCTGCTGATTTTGGAAACTGCAATAACCACCCACAACCTATGACTTCAACACTACTTCCTAAGGTATAATGCCCAGAAAACACTATTGATAAATCTTTGGCTTCTACACTAACCAGAAAACACTATTGATAAATCTTTGGCTTCTACACTAACAGCTAGCTCCTGAGACCCAGGAGAGTTCTGAGGCCCCAATCAACTGATAGGACATTATTTAAAAACACTTCAAAAGCCAAAAAGTGCTCTAGACCTGTAGAGGCTTTTGGAAGTGCTTTTTCTCATGAACGGTTTTTATAGATCCCATTAGAGTGTGCCTGAAGAACTTGAACAATGTAGGGAGATTGAAAACGACATTTTTCCAGATGCCAAAATAGCCATAGAAGAAAACATTTAGTAGTGAATATTTACCTTAGAAAATATTGCTATTTTAAGGAGCAATAACATTCCTCCTTTCATTTCAATGTGATCAATCAGATGAGAAGAAAATGAAGGAGAAATCTTCAATTGAGACGGGGATCATAGTAGAACTAGACTTTGATGAAATTTAAAAAGTTACAAAAAAGTAAGTAATTCCATTTCGGGTATGGATTTCTGTTTCATTCTTTTATATGCATGTTCTATGTGAACAATGAAATCTAGATACATACTAATTAGTAATTAATATTCATCCACTTATATAACAGTCCTTCATGTAATGGTGATTAGCTTTACATATTTATAGTATCATGAATAACTGGTTATAGAAATGAATCCTTTTCATTAGAATTACATTATGTTCCATAAGAGAGTTTGTGCTTCGAAAATGGGAAAATATGATGTTTTTAACCTCTATTTTTCAGAGAAGCTGTAAAAATTTGTTCATATACCTGGCAACTAGTTACTTCAGTAAAGTAACTAGTGGAGCTAGGCACCAATGCTTAAGGTCCCATCCCCTCTTGGCTATGCAAAAACATAACTCTAGCAGTTAACATTTGCCTCTTCTGTGTTCTATTTTTTTTTATTTCTATTGAATGTTTCCCATCAACTCACAAACATACTGGTATCTTAAGGTAAGTGTTACCTTGATGCTACTGTCCTGTTTAATTCTGAGCTATCCATGGCCTTTGACCCCATTGATTATTACCTGATTTTTGGCCATCAGATCACTCCATGTTCTATAGTTTGTCAACGTTTACTTCATAGACAGGTCCTTTTTAGTCTTCATTTTTGCTTACTTATAATTTCTCTGGCTTTTAAATGAGGAAATTCCAGGGTTCTGTCCTAAGACATTTTCTGTTTCTTCAGTTATATATTTGGTGATCTCATCTAGTCTCATAGCCTTAAATTCTACCTCTATGTCAACAGCTTCCAAATTTACATCTCAGCAAGGTTCTCTTCCCTGAACCCTAGACTAATAAATTTGACTGATAACTTTGCAGCCCCATTTGGAGATAAATATCTCAAACAAGGCTAAAATGAAATTCCAGATATTCTCCATGAAAGTTGCTCATCCCACCCCCCAGTTTTCTCTATCTCAATAATTGTGTGACTCCATATTTCTGTGTATTCAGACAAAACACAGTGAACTAATCCTTGCCTCTCTTCTTCTCCCAGCCTGCACTCAATTGATGACCAGATTTTGACTTTCAAAATATAGTCAGTACTGATGAATTTTCAACCTTTTCACTGCTACTACCCTTGTCTAAGCCTCCCTTATTTGCCTTTATTATTACCTCCAAATTTTGTTTATACCTCTTTGGTACATTATCAACATGGAAATCTCTTAAAATGTCAGATCATGAACCTCTCTGCCTAAAAACCACCAAAGTTTTCTGTCTCGGAGTATAAACACAAATTCACACAATGTCTGCAGGGGAAAGCCCCTGTTCATTCTGAAATCATGAATTATTCATCCTTTCATATTGTGTGGCTGATGTCCTGACTGTTCCCTGATCAGTTAAGCCCAATACCACCTCTTCTTTGATGTTCTCTTGGTTTGGCACAATTTCCTCCCAAAGATCCTCATGACCTGCTCTCCCACTTTCCTCATCAAATAAACAATATTTTTAACAAGGTCTTTCCTGACCACTATTTAGTATCATTCCCCTTCAGAGTTTCCTATTACTATGTGTTGCTTTAGTTTTCTCTGTAACACCTGTTGTCTTCTTACATTATGTGATGTACTCATTGGCTTCACGTCTTCACTTTCTTACTGTGCTTTGGTGTAAACTCTTGAGAGCAGAGATGTGTATCCATTAGGTTCATTGCTATTTCCCCAGCTTTTGGTATAGGGGTAGGTGCCAATATATATACACATACATACACAGAGATGTGTTTACGTATACACATACATATGACAGAGAGAGGGAGAGACAACAAGCTCAAAATCGAGTGCCCAAAATAAAGTTAACACTGCTTAAAGATGAAAATAGAAATAGCAGAAAACTGTTGGAATGATGACAATGAAGTTCAAAAGAAAGGGTGATTAATGGGGCTAGAAGCCTTGGGGGAGTTCTAGGCATTCAATCATATTCCCGATACAAAGGAAAATTGGGCATTTGATTAATGAGTTCTGAGAACCAGAATCTTCTACTATGCATTTCAGGAAAATTATCTATCCTCTCCTTTCTCAGATCACTCTGTCAAACTTTTCTGCTGCTGGTTACAAGCTGTGTATTCTGCTTAAATAGTAATTCATCCTTCTTTAGCAATGAGAGAAATAAGTTCATCCTCCTTTTTCAGGCTCAAACTCTAACTCTACATTTTGTTTGCATTTACTAGATAATAAGCTCCATAAGGGTAGATTCTGAATCTTTTTTACAAACTAAAATTCATCTCTGCTTCCCCAGGGCCCAGCACATAATAAGCACACACATTACACAAGTATTTGCTGAGTAAATGAATCAATCTTCCCTGACCTCCACATTACTACCATTTTGCCATTTTTTATTTCATACTATACTTCTTACACACAGTATTCTACCTGATGTTCTATTATTATATTTGTCTGTATCCATAATAACTGCTATTTTACTTTTTCTGGGTATGATTGACAATTTAAAATCATATATATTTAGTTATACAGCCTGATGATTTGATACAGGTAAGCATTATGAAATGATTACACCAACCAAGCTAATTAACATACCTCTTACCCCACTTAATGACTTCTCTTTATTGTGTATGTTGAGAACATTGAAGATCTACTCTCAGAAAATTTCAAGTACATAGTATACTATTAATTAACAGTAGTTGCCAGATGGTACATTAGATTCCCATAACTTATTCATCTTGTAACTGAAAGTTTGTACCCTTTGGCCTACATCTCCACATTTCCCCGGTCCTCAGTCTCTGGTAACCTCCAACCTACCCTGTGTTTCTTTAAGTATGAATATTTTAAATTCCACAATAAGTGATTCCATTCAGTATTTGCCTTTCTGTATCTGGCTCATTTCATTTAGCACAATGTTCTCTGGGTTCATTCTTGTTGTTACAAATAAAACCTTCTTATTTAAGGTTAAATAATATTACATTGTGCATATGCATGTATACGAGAATATATTCACACATTTCTATATTTATTTATTTATCAGTGGTCACTTATGTTGTTTCCATACTTTGGCTCTTGTGAATAATGCCCCAATGAACTTGGGAGTGCAGTATAGTACCTGTACATACAGATTTTATTTTGTTTGGATCTATAACCTTCAAATTGTTTTTCATACTTGCTGAACCAGTTAATATTCTTAAAACAGTATACAAATATTCCCTTTTCTTTACATCCTCATGACATGTGTTATCTTTTGAGTTTTTTGATAATAGCCAACCTAACAGTTGTGAGACAATATCTCATCATAGTTTTGATTTGAATTTTCCTGATGATTACTAATCGGAAGGTGTATTAATACACCTGTTGGCCATTTGTATGTCTTCCCAGGAAAAATGTCAATTTAATCCCTTATGCCACTTTTTAATTGGTTTATTTATTTTCTTGCTGTTGTGTTGTAGGAGTTTCTTAGGTATTTTTATATTAAGCCATTATTATACATGTAAGTATTCCTTTTTATTATGTGAGATTCCTCTTTATTTTGTATTTTCCTTTGCTATGCAGAAAACTTTTTACTTGACACATAGTCCTAGGCCTATTTTTGCTTTTTTTTGCTTGAGTTTTCATGTTATATCAATGAAATTATTATGAAGACCAGTGTCAAGGAGTTTTTCCCATACAGGGGAAACTGTAAGGAGTTTTGTGATTTCAGGTCTTATGCTTAAATCTTCAAGCCATTATCAGTTAACGTTCATATATGGTGTAAGACAAGGGTCCATTTGGTGGTGCTCATGGCTCAAAGGAGTAGGGCACTGGCCCCATATACTGGAGGTGGTGGATTCAAACCTGGCCCCAGCTAAAAAACTGCAAAAAAGAAAAAAAAAGACAAGAGTCCATTTTCATATTGATATCTAATTTTCCCAACACTATTTGTTAAAAAGACTATCTTTTGCCATCATGCATTCTTGGTGCTTTTGTCAAATTTGGTTGACCATATCTTCCTAATCTGATTCATTGGTCTATGTGTCAAGATATCTTGAAATCAATGTGTGAAGGCTCCAGGTTTAATCTTCTTTTTCAAGATTGCTTTGGCTAATCTGGATCTTTTGTGTTCCATATTAATTTTAGAATTGTTTTTTATTTCTGTGAAAATTGGCATGAGAATTTTGATAGGGGTTGCATAAAATCTATCTTGAAGTGGTAAGGTCATTTTTAAAATATTACATTTTCCGATCCATGAACATGGAATATCTTTCCCTTTCTTGTGTTCTCTTCTATTTCAATTTCTTTAAACTGTTTCATTGCTTTCAGTGTTCAGATCTTTTACCTCCTTAGTTAAACTCATTCCTGTTTTTTTTTTATTTTGTTATCTTCTTTTTCCAGATAATTTGTTAATATATAGAAACATAGATTATTATTATATGTTGATTTTGTATCCTAAAACTTTACTGAATTCATCTACTAGTTCTAACAGTTTTTAGTGGAGACAAAATTAATCTTAAACCTACTTAGAGTTGGGCTATATCTACGTCATGTTGTCCTTCTTACCTTTCCTTTCCTAACAATGTGTCATTACTTAGTACTCAATCAGTAAACATTTAAATTACACATTATAATAGCTATGATTGCCATCATGAATCCATACAAAATCTCAGGAGCACACAACAGTAAGTATCTATGTTGCTAATGCTTTGCAATGTAGTAAGTTTTTAGCTAATCCAGTCTGGGCTCTGCTGGGATGCTATTGCCTACAAGTTGACTTTGGAAATACTGCACATGTCTCTTATCCTCCTTTGCTCAATGGGTTAGTGAGGCCGTAATTTCATGGTAATGGCAGATGGCAAGAAAGCAAGCTGAAACATGTGATGCCTCCAATGGCCTGCCCTTACCTGGAAAGCTGCCATTTTCACCCAGTCTCTGTTGGTTCCATGTCTAGGCTGGCAGTCCTGGTTTGAGGAAATATATTCTGTCACTGATAGGGAGAACTGCTAAGTCACATGATGAAAGGAAATAGAGCAGGGTGAGTAATATGGTCGATAATGTAAGCAATCACCTGCATTAGCTCAAATGTACAAATAATAAAACCAAAGTGTTCCAATGAAGTGTGCAGTTGATAGAATTTCACAATCCAGTCCTATTCATTCCGCAGATGTTTTAAGAGTATCAACCATGTACCAGCCCTTAACCTTGCTCCTGAGGATACAAAAACAAAAACAGACAAACAAAAAAACCCAGTAAAAAGCCACAACCACATTTGGAAATAAATAAGGAAGTAGCAACCAATGTTACAAAAAAAAGGTATGTGAATTGGCTTAGTTCACATACATATTAAATAGAGCCTGGAATTGAACATAGGCTAGTCTGTCTTAAAAATAAATTCCAGGGTGGCACCTGTGGCTCAGTGGGTAAGGCGCCAGCCCCATATGGCGAGGGTGGTGGGTTCAAACCCGACCCTGGCCAAACTGCAACAACAACAACAAAAATAAATAAAAAAAATAAATTCCAATACTAACTTCCTAATTTACACATAATCCTGACAAAAATAGAATGCCACTTAGAGTTCATATTTTAAATGCAGAGAGATGACAGAATTTAATATCTATGTTAATATCATCAGATAAAAGAAGGCAACTTGCTCAGTTACCCAACTATTTCAGGCCAGGCTCCTGGCCTTGTGGATGGAATATATGCTGCTGTTAGCTAAAATGACCCATGAAACCCTCCTACTCCATTTCGGAGAATGTCATCATACACATTATTTGGAAGCAATAATACTTTAGATTCCTCAGGAAAACTCTTTGAAAAGAGACATTGTAGAAATACGAGTACACATCTTAGAAGTTTATTACTAAAACATAACTGTGGTTGCTGTTGTTAGTATTACCCAGTGCATTTTCACATTGCCTTCCCTCAACAAGCTGTTCTTCATAGGAACATATTGATTTAATCGACTCTTACAGCTATAGCTGGGAAGTGCCCTGAATAACAATAAGGGTTTTTATTTTATATGGACTATGACTTAATTTAGAGAATAACTGCTGATGCAAGATGGAAGATTCATTAAACTGCCTGGCTGATTAATGTACTACCATTTGGAAAAGCTAGACTGGGGACTAAATAGCTTTTCACATTTGTTGTCAGACATTCTTTTACATATCTTGTTATACATTATGACAGATGTATGAGAAATGGCTTTAGGTAATCAGATGATAAGACCAAAAGTTTGAATCTGTGGAGGTGGGAGGTGATCACCTACCTACAACAGGTGCTGCTTTTTCAAGTACAATTCCGTATAAAATGTGACTCACTCCCTCCTTGGTAATAGTGACAGTAGAATACAAATCTTTTATTATACAGCAGCTGCTTCCCCTGTTGTCTCAATTTGCAGCAAATAGAGAGCTCCCTAAGTTCAAGTGGGAACCTGTTCTTCCTATAATCTGTGCCAGCAAAGTTATTATTTATAAGAAAGTCACAGGAACAGAGCCTTAACTGAAGAATTTGTATGACTTCTGGTGCTTGTTCCAGAAACATCCATGTCCCTGAAACTTCTTGGCCATTAGCACCAGACATGGGTTACCAGACATGGATAACACAGTGACATTTGCTTGGCTCCAAATGTCAGGGAGTGATGTTAATCAGCAACAGCCAGCTCTGCTCTAACTGGCCCAATTAGGATTAACAGTGGAGGGAAAATTTCTTGCCTCAAAGAACAGTCATGCAAACTGGACTCGGTTGGCAAGGCATCTGGAGTTCAGCCCACCAATGAGGAGCCACAGTTACAGACCTGAGGGTTTTTAATTTTAGCACATTTTCATTAGGAGTTCTACATCTATGATTTTTTAAATGTTCTAATTTGATATAACAGTGATTATCCTCTAATTGCTTCTCTGCTTGGTGAAGTCCTATCCTCCTGGGGAAAGATGTGTGGAGGCTTATTCAGAATTCTGCTCTTATTCCTCTTTTTTTTTAAGTAAAGGTCATAACATGCCTAAAATAAAAGAAAATTCTCTGTACTTTTCACTTCCTAAATACCAATTCAAAAACAAGGAAATAAAAACAGTATGAACATAATGTATGTTAGAATGGTACTTGTGATTGGGAGAACAAGAACTAATGACCCCATTTTTCCAAGGCAGCCCATCTGTGACATCACTGTCCCGTTTGCAGGATGGAAATGCATTTCATCTCACCTTCCTGTTGAGCTGATTAGAAAAAGTGGCCTAGTGAAGATAAGACACAGTTGCTTCACTGAAATGTGCCACATGCAAGGCTTTGCCATGGTCTAGATCCACTGTAACCAGCATATAGAGTAGACAAAGACCAAGGAGAGAATTGAGAGAGGTTTAATCTAGACTCTAGATCTAAACTCTGGATCCTTGAGTGGGGACTTTTGACTGAATACAAATTTTACAGAACAAATCCTTTTCAATAAGTTTGGATTCAGTCGTGGGGCCACACTTGGGGATCTGAATGATCATGTGTGGCCTTGAAGCTGTGGGTTTCCCACATGCTGAAGAGGTTTGAGGAGGAGACTCGACAGGCAGTCTCCTCAATAATGGGCAAAAAACAGTAGGTGTGCACTTAGTGAATGGAAAACCCCATCTGAGGTTCCCAATAAGTTTGGGGTCAACATTCAGGTCTAAAGGTTGGCAAACATTTTATGTTAATTATTTATGGACAGTAAATAATTTAGACATCAAAGTTCATGTGGTTTCTTTTGAAAGTACCATATTGAGCTCTGTAACATGAAAACAGCCATTGTTGACATGTAAATGAATGAGTGTGGCTATTCTCCAATAGAACATTAGATCTTGCCAAAGATAAACCAGAGTAGGTAGAACGAACATAGGCTGGAGTTGTGGGTATTAGGTCAGCTGACTCGATCTGTCATATAATTTCAGAACAGAATCAGTGATAGGACAGATAAGCAGAGCAACTTGCGTACTGGCTGGCCTTTGCTTAAAAATCTCATGCTCTGACAATGCTCCTCTAATCTAGTTGAAATTTGATATACAGGGGAGTCCTGAAAATGGCAGTGGTGATGATCCCGTAGTTCATCACTCCCCAGTCAGCAGGTGAGAGGGAGGGAGTACTGGACCTTTTGCCATGTGAATTGTCGGAGTGGATAGGCACCTGGTGACACACAGTGATTTGGTGGATTGTTGTGTTTGAAATATAGTTCATAACCACAGAAACTGCTGTAACTGTTTCCCCCTGCACGGCGGAGGGGCAGCCGGCCCCTCCCACAGGGAGAACAGCAGGTCACAACTCACAAAACCTAATTGGGAAAAAATTCCACCTAAACTTGGATCTCAGAGTTTGATGACCAGAAAGGCGCGCTGGTAGGTCCCACAGAGACCGGCATGGCTCAGGGGCAAGGCAGATACAAACATATGGGAATGCCCAAAATGGCGAGTGTCTTTTCCCCAGATCATTGGGAATAGGTGCTCTGTGCTATCCCAGGGGCAGAATCCTGGTGAGGTCTGACTGTGCAGGGGGACTGGGATCCTGTGGTGTGGAAAAGACACTTTGAGCTGTGGAAGGTGGCGTAGAGGGCCCTGAGCACTCCAGCTGGAGAAAAAGCCGCAGGTCAGAGTGGTAGCAACAGACCGGTGGGAGCCCCCTCCCCTCCAGCCATAGAGGCGGAGGCCGGCTGGCCCGGCGACTGGCAAATATCACGCACTGAGCTCTCCTCTTTCTTCTGATTCTCGTTCCCGAATTGCAAGAGAGCAGGAGGGCAAAGCAGAGAGTTCTGAGATGAGAGGGCTGGTACACCTAAGATGGAGGTTGGATGGGAGTGTAGTTTGGAGCCAAGCACCCAAAATAAAGCACCTCTTCCAACGCAAACCAGGGAAAAACTACAAAACTACAAAAATGGCGACTGGTCAGTGAGAGTTGTTTCCTATGGCAACAGTATAACTCGGGAAACACATAGAAGCCTAACAACCATTCACAGCCCCATCTGGTGTCCACAAAGTATATTGCACTACAAATTCACTCCACTGAAGTTGACATCATCTGAGACCTTTATTTCTATATATACACAAGAACAATATCTTTGAGGTTTTTTTTTTGAATATCCTTTTCTTGGAGGTGCCATTGACAATTAATTTTTTATTTCACTTTCTTTTCTTAGACTACTTTTATTATCTTCTATTCTCAATTGTACATTTCTTCTTCCTCTCCTGTTTTAATTTCTTTGCTTTCTCTCCCCTTCCTCTTCTTCCCTTCTTATAGCTTTTAAGAGTGCTTTCATCACAGTTATTAGAGGCTTCTCTATTTCTCTTTTCTCAAGTATTTTACCAGTATCATTTTTATAGTAGAATTCTTTTTTGGTTGTTGTGGTTCTTAGCTGTTGTTCTTTGATTGGGTATTTGTTAGTTATGTTTTGTTTGTATGTCGAAGCTTCTGACTGTGGGCTTGTGTGGCTGGGAGACCTTTTATGAGTCTATTAGCCCATTTGCTTCCAATGGGCTTGGTGCTGTAAATATTTTCCTTACCACCTTGATCCTTCAGTCCACTCCCTACTCTGGTTTGGAATTCTAGAACTCCAACTCACCCAGAATCCCAATTGTTTGCATGTCCATCTTGTCTGGATCTCTTGAACTGTAAAGGCTGTAGTCACCACCCCAGTTCCTAGGAGGAGGGCTGGTCAACCACAACTGGAGAAGTCCCCAGTCCAATTTCACGGACCTGCTCTTATAGCTAAAAACTGAAAAAAAACATGGGGCGGAACCAGCGGAAAAATTCTGGCAACATGAATAAACAGAACGGTGCAACCCCCCCCCCAAAAAATGACAAACCATCCAAGCCAGAGGACCCCATCGACAAACCGATAGTGGAGATGTCTGAAATCGAATTCAGAATCTGGATTGCAAACAAGATTAATAAATTGGAAACAAAGATGGAGGTAGAGATTATAGGATTCATTCAGAAGATGTCTCAAGAATTCACCCAATTTAAAGACAAAATGACCAAAGATCTTGACACATTGAGACAAGAAGTTGCAACCCTCAAAGATATGAGAAATACAGTAGAAGCCTTCAGCAACAGAATAGAGCAAGCAGAAGAAAGGATCTCTGACACCGAAGACAGAGATTTGGAATGCTCCCAAATGCTTAAAGAGATAGAGAAATGGAAGACAAAAACAGATCATTCTCTCAGAGAGCTCGGTGACAACTCAAAGAAAACCAATATTCGTCTTATAGGGATACGTGAAAATGACGAACTGGCTTCACA
>CAUYRH010011512.1:0-38164 GCA_963574655.1 Perodicticus potto | reverse complement strand
ACAAGTGAAAATTACTAAAGGTAGAATATAAATGTCTTCACATAGTGATTAAAAGGCCATGAAGGCTATGTTAAATAGTTCAATGAAAATATTTCATATTGTATATGAAGTCAGCACATTGTGCCCCATGATTGCACCAATATACACAATTATGATTTAATAAAAAAATATGCATTAGGTAAATCAATATTATTCATATTCCATATAAATTGCTGGTTCAAAATGAATTTATAAGAATGGCATTTTGAGAGTTTTTTCATGGACCCTAGACATAGCTACAGATACCTTGTTTATTAAGAAAAATGTGAACGGAAAACTAAGAGTCTAAGAAAACAAACTAAATTAAGTTCAGTTTGCTGAGAAATTTATTTAGTGCTCTTCAAACCCATATACAAATGGATCTTGGTTTTTCTATACACTACTCACAATCATTAGCTGGGAGAAATGTATGGAAAGAGTTATATTGGGATGTATCCCATAGAGAGGGGTATCTGCAGCTGTTGGTCATTGTACACTACCCCTTAATGGGGACTCAAGCCACCTCCTTCTTTCACCTTGAGCTCAAAGTGCATTCTGGCATTTTCACGTACTAGGTCTCAGTGTAGCAATTGTCCCAATAAGGATGACTCTGTTAGTGCCTGTTACTCTTTCAGTTTACTGCACATAGTTTCCAATTTGTCTTGCAAGGATGCACCTGTTTGGGGTAAACACAAGTGGATGAGGTAACACATCTTAATACAATTATTTTCTCTCAAAAGCTTTGCATGGTAAAGAGAGGCACCTTGGCGATTGCTGGGCTCATGTTGGATTACGAACACAATGGCTTTGAGCTGTTCCACACATGATCTACCAACTGGAGCAAAGGCAACTTGATTTGATAGTAGGTTGAGTTTAATTTGTTAATGGTATAAACAGAGCGAAGCTGCTCTGGAGTTGGGAGAGGGAGGGCACATCCAATTACCATTTTATTGTATGTACCTATCTCCATCCATCTGAAAAGTAAACTGGCCACTGAAAAACCTTAGCATGCAGATTGTTAACTGCCTTCATCTGAGATTAAGCAGGGCCAAAACCTTATAAGCATGGCCACAGTTAGGATTCCAAGCCTCCCATAACCCACCAACATACACAAACAATTTTTTAGTCTTAAAGACCTTTGAAATTCAATGAATTTTCTTCTGCCTGTCCTCATGGTCTAAGTTTCCCTTTTTGCAAAGTGGTAAAAGAATTCTTCTTTATTCATAGAATGGGTAAAAATAAAAATGGCAGCTACCGTTTTGTGGGCATTTTCTAGGCGCCCGAATCTGTACTAGGTACTTTATACAAAGGATGTCATTCCTACAACAACTCTGCAAGAAAGCTGTTATTGTCTGCAACTGACCAAAAAAGATAATAAAGTCAGTAATGTGAGGTATCTTTCTCAAGATCACATAGCTAGGAAATGATGATGCTGGAACTGTAATAGTGACCTAACCGATACATTCAACCACTACAGCCAAATTGCCTCGAGGTAAATTAAATAATTGTAAATTATTAATTGTAAAATAATTGTAAATTGTAAACTGTAAATCAAAGGCAAAACATATATAATGGAAGGAGAATTACTTTGTACTTCATTAGCTCACATACGACCATCAAAGTCATCCCGTCCCTGTCCCTACATGGTCTTTGCCAAATACCTAACCTTCCTGAGATTTAGTTTCTGAATTTATAAAATAGTGATCTTGTTATTCATTTAATTACCTGCTTCCTAGCACACTCTACTGTAGTAGAACTAATGCTAGATAACATCAGATAATGGATCCAAAAGTAATTTGTAAATTGTAAAGCACCATGCAAACATGAGGTACACTTGCTGCTTTGAGGAGGGGCAGAATTATAAATTAGGGCACTCGGGGCAATGTAAGTGTCTCTCTGATAGGTGTTTTATTTCCTGCCTACTTTGTGTAGGAAATAATTTCAGCTGAAATATTTGACTGCCCCAAATCAAACTGCTTTTCCCATGCAATGGTCCTTTTAAAATTATTGCTGGGGACAGATCTTACCCTAAAAAGGGCCCTTCTGAGAGTGGAAAGTCAAGCTGCCTGTCCACCAAGGACCTACGTTCTGAGAGAAGGAGCCCTTGAGGCTTCAAAAAGGATTCATAATTTTTTTTTTAATCTAGAGAGACGTCTAGAGGTTCTCAGCATGAAAACCAACAAAAGATGCACATTCCTAAGCTGATAGCCCAAGTTTAGGAGCTATTTTGCAGCAAAGATCCACAAAAGTTTCATGGATCCAGGCAGCAAATTCTGAATCTCAGGTTGACAAAGATGGCCTCTGCCATAGGCACCTGTGATAGTTTATAGTTTATGAATGTAGGAGAGAAAGATCATATTGTTCCACCATTAGGTTAACACATATTAAGTATTTTCTAAAGTGATTTCTCGTGAAGGTATAAAAATGCTTTCATGGGTTTAGGCTGCTGTCACAGAAAAAAAAAATTATCTCCTATTCAGATGGGAGGGACTTTCCTTGAACAAGAAATTTCTGAACCCAGAGGTAAAGAGAAAATAGAGGTGTTAATACAGGAAATCTATTAGCAAATAATTCTTAGGGTAATATAGGACATATCATCTTCTGAGAATATTTTCTCCTTCTCCTCTAAAACAACCATAATAATCAAATTATGTATTAATATTAACATTAATACTAATAAACTCCAAGTTCCTCCTTCAATCCTGAATCATAGTATATGACTAGTAAATGATGAATACATGAATAAATAGATGAATCTTTCTAACAATTTAAATTGATCCTTCACCACTACTGAACTCTGTAATATTTCATGATAGCACTTATCAGTCAGGAGAATGACTTCAAGGAGCATTGCAAAAAACATAATTTTCCATGTAGAGGACATTAACTGCAGGCATTTTGACTTCAAGAAATTCTGTCTCTGGCCAAGCATGGTAGCTCACACTTCTAATCCTAGCATTCTGGGAGGCTGAGGCAGGTGGATTGCTTGAGTTCAGGAGCTCAAGAACAGCCTGAGCAAAAACAAGACCTTCTCTCTACTAAAAACAGGAAAACAACCCAGGAGTTGTGATGCACTCCTGTAATCCCAACTACTTAGGAGGTTGAGGCAAGAAGATCACATATCCAGTAAATATCATATAAATATACTAACATACCAGAAATTCAGAGGCAGATTTACCAGGATTCATGACTTGCATGAGCTCCTTACAAAGCTCTAGACTTAATTTTGTAATTATATTTTGTGTTCTTTTTTATTAAAGTTCTCTCTCACAAATTATAGAAAATCTAGGCCCACAAAAATTAAGTCTACCTCTAGAGAAACTTTACTATATGGCTAATCCTGTAAGGTACATGCTTTATAGACACAGGACTTTGAGAATTACAGAGGTAAATGACTTGCCCAATTCTCATCTTGAGTGGTGGGATTTAAACAAGTTATTTGCATAAGTTTAAGGGGTACAAGTGCATTTTGTTACATGGATATATTGTGGACTAATCATCACCAAATAATGTACATTGCATACATTAACTTTTCATCCCTCATTCCCCTCCCATCTCCTCACCTTCAGAGTCTGAAGTGTGTATTATTCCATACTCTGTCATTGTGTATACATTATTTATCTCCTATTTATAAATGAGAATATGCAATATTTAACTTTGTGTTTCTGAGTTATTTCACTTAAGATTATGTACTCCATGGCCACCATGTTACTGCAAAAGATATGATTTTATTCTTCATTATGGCTGAATATTTTTCTGTGTACATATGTATGTTGTGTGTGTGTGTGTGTGTGTGTGTGTGTATTTATACAATCGTCCATTGATGGACATTTAGCTTGAATCAATTATCTTTGCTATTGTGAATACATTTAAGTATAGTTATCTTTTTGATATAATGATTTCTTGTCCTTTGAGTATACCCAATAGTGGGATGGATGAATTATATGGTAAGTTTATTTTTAATCCTTTGAGAAATCTTCATACTGTTTTCCATATAGTTTACACTAATTTACATTCCCACCATCATTATAAAAGCATTCCTTTTCTCCACATCCCCTCTAACATCTTTTATTTTTTTGCATTTTTATAGTAATTATTCTGAATGGCATAAAATGATATTCTGATTGTGATTTCAATTTGTATGTCTCTGATAATTAGTGATGCTGAGAATTTTTTCATATGCTTTTTGGCCATGGGTATGCTTTCTTTGAAAAATGTCTGTTCATGTCCTTTGCCCACTTTATAATGGGGTTATTTGGGGTTGTTTTGGTTGTTGGCGTTATTTGATTTTTTTTTTGTAACTTCTGGATAGTAGTCCTCTGAATGATTGATAGTTTTCAAATATTTTGTCCCATTCTTCAAGTTTCCTGTTCAACTCTGCTGATTATTTCTTTTGCTTTGCAGAAGCATTTTAGTTTAATTAAGTCCCATTTGTCTATTTTTGTTTTTGTGGTTTGTGCTGTGAAGTCTTAGCCACAAATTCTTTGCCCCAGACTAGTGTTTTTCAACTGTTTCTGCTCATGGCACACTTGAACCAATAGTTAAACTCCTGTGGCACATTTAAATTTTGTTGATCAAAAAAAACAGGGAGTAAAAAAAGAATATACTTACTATGCTTTGAACGTCTTTTGAAAATAATTTAATTACTAATCGTTAAAAATTGGGGAGGGTGGCACACCTAAGATTGTCTAATTGCATACTGGTTGAAAATCACTTCCCAAGACCAATATCCAAAGAACTTTACCAAGTTTTCCTTTGAGTAAAGATTTGGGTCTTAATATTAAGTCTTTTTTTTTTTTTTTTGCAGTTTTTGGCCCGGGCTGGGTTTGAACCTGCAACCTTCGGTATATGGGGCTGGCGCACTACCCCCTTGAGCCACAGGAGCCATACAACATTAAGTCTTTAATCCATCTCAAGTTGATTTCTGTGTATGGTGAGAGATAAGGGTTCAGTTTCATTATTAAGCATAAGGCAATCCAATTTTCCCAGCATCATTTATTAAAAAGGATGTCCAAAACCCAGTGTAGGTTTTAGCCAACTTTGTTAGAGATCAGTTGTCTATAGATGAGTGGCTTTATTTCTTGCTCTTTATTCTGTTCCATTGAACTGTGTCTATTTTTATACTGGCACCATGCTGCGTTGGTTACTATAGCCTTGTAGGTCAGGTAGAGTGATGTTACTTGCTCTGTTCTTTTTGGTTAGGATTGTTTTGGCTATTTGGCCTTCTGTTTGGTTCCATATGAAGTTTAGAAGTGTTTTTTCTAATTCTGTGAAAAATGGCTTTGGTATTTTGGTGGGGATTGCATTGAATCTCTAGATTTATTTGAGCAATGGGGCCATTTTAACAATATTAATTCTTCCAATCCATGAACATGGGATTTTTTTTTTCATTTGTTTGTGTCATCTACAATTTCTTTCATCCGTGTTTTGTAGTAATCCTTATAGCAATCTTTCATCTCTTTGGTTAAATATACTCTTTGAGTTTTTGTTGGTTTGTTTGTTTTTGCTTTTGGTAACTATTGTAAATGGGATTGCCTTTCTGATTTAGTTCTTAGTCTCATCATTATCGGTGGTGAGAAATACTAATGATTTTTGTATATTGACATTGTATCTTAAAACTTTACTGAATTTATCAAATCTAAGAGTTTTTCAGAGTAAGTAAGTAGAAGATCATATTGTTACAAAACAGTTAATTTTATTGCATCTTTTCTGACTTGGATGTCCTTTATTTTTTTCTCTTGTCTGATTGCTCTGGCTGGGACTTCTGGTACTATGTTGAATGGGAGTGGTGAGAGTGGACATTGTTCCAGTGCTTAGGGAAAATGCTTTCAACTTTCCCCTATTCAATATGCTCTCGGCTATAGGTTTGTCTTATGTGACCTTTATGATTTTGAGCTATGTTCTTTTTATGCTTGGTTTGTTGAGGGTTTTTATCATGAAGGAATGTTGACTTTGATCAAATGCCTTTTCGGTATCTATCAAGATGATCCTATGGTTTTTGTCTTTAATTGTTTATATTAAATGCAGAATTTCAGACAGTTGTGATGCCTTCTTTTCAGATGTGAATGACACTTATCACTGAAATCAACCACCTGTCTTACAAATGGGCAGGAACTAATACATTTGAGAGCCCTCTACTCACTGGGCACTCTGCCAGGGTCTTCTCCCACAAATACCTGCTCTCTCACACTCTCTTACCCACACATACTTACACATACAAACAGAAATACACATACACACACGCACACAAAATTTCTTTGATTTCCACAAGAATATAGCAAAAGTACATAGAGAAGAGAAGCAAACCTCCAAAAGGCTAACTACTGAAAGTTTCATAAGTTAAACATGTGTGGTACTTAAACCTGATCTGTTTGACTCTAAGTCTATGAAGTTTCTATTATCTATGATGCTGCTGCTGCTTTCTGTGCCCAAACAGGGAGAGTCAGGCATTCCACGGATGAATCCATCTCTCCTTGGTCTTGGAAGACTGCCAGGACTTACAGCGCATGTCAATAATGGTTTTTCTTCAATGACACTGAGAAGAAAAAAGCTATCACGTGGTCCTCTTCAGACTCAAATGTCACCGCTGAATATCTGAGATATGTAACATCACTCTCACTGAAAATAAGACTGTTTTATGACTGTGGCCCTGGCACTGTCATGATTTCCTGATAAACTATAGATAACCTAATAAAAGCCTTAGTCTATAATCCAAGCCCACTGTAATCCCCAGATCCACTACTCACATCGCAGATGTGATGAGACATCAACTAAATTACCCATTGTCCGGCTAAGGAGCAGACTTTAATTTAACAGGAAACCTCAGGCAGCTGAGTTGTTGTCTCACTAGGGATGTTATAAATGGTGACAGTGCATGCTTAGATTTAGCCAAATGATGCTGCGGCCCAGGAACTGAAAGTGACAGCATGTAAATTCTATAGCCCAACCAAGGATCATGTAGAGTGTACACCACAAGCCTGGAAGGAAGCCTGAAGAGACATCAGCACCATTACTGTGCAGAGTAGAGGTCCACAACACATCTGGAGACCTGTCTAAGGTAAGTGCCCACATGGTCTTCCTGTGAGATTTATAAATCTGCTCTAAGGATAGCCTCTGGAGCACCTCCTGAGAGGTGCCATTCTCAGGAAATCCAGAACGTGATTTCCAGGGCATAGTAGCCCCTCCAATTAGGTGGAGGGCCTCTGCTTACTGAGGAATTAAGAGACCAGGAATATACCAAGAAATCACAGATTTGGTTTAGAATATAAATTAATGACAACTGCAGTTAAAATTATTCTATAAATCACTGAAAAGATAGCAAGATATAGCAAGACTCCTCTCTGTCCTCTATACCCTACAGTTAAAGTCCAGGATGTTAAGATCCATTTTTAATATAAAGACACAAGCTGTACAATATATTCCTTTTGAATAAACTCCTTGGGATGCTGGCCTTAGTTCATAATGACCCTCACCTCTCAACTACACTATAACTACAGCCCCACAGCCAGTCTCCCCTTCTAGGTTCTTTCTGCCCCAGTAATCTTCCACACTGCTGGGGGAGTCCTTCTCTGAAGTGCACAGATAAGTATGTCTTCAGTCTCTTAAGAAATCTGTTGACTATTGCCTGAAGGATTCAGTTAAAATTCCCTAACCTATGAACAATGCTTCTCACAATCTTTTTCTCAAAATTACAAACTCACTTTCTAATTCTTCCTCTAAAGAAACTTACACCCCTGCCATATAATCTACCTTGGCATTCCAAGGACACAAATACTCTTTTATATCTCTGCCTTGTGGACTTTGGCTTCTGTTCAAAAAGTGCTCTTCTCTAATTCGAAGCATAGATAACCATTATTCGTATTTTACACCCAGCCGAAATACATTTTCTGTGAGAAGCTAAATCCCATTCTCCCATAATGAATCATTCTCTGCTTCAGGATCCCATAGGATTTGCATATAGACCTATGGAAACACTTATCACATTGCATTGTAATTACTTGTTCAAATAAATCTCTTCTCCAAAATCTGTGAATGTAGCAAGGGATGATTTCTGTCTCTTCCTCCTTTATATTACCCTCGATTACTTCTTGGCCTTTTGGCTAAGATCAAGTGTTGTATTACCCTGGGTACTTGGTGTGAAGTAGGCAGATTATAAGTGTGGGTAGATTGTAAGAGAAGGAATGAATGAGCAGACATAATGGAAAGATAAAATATAGTATAAGCAAATGCAGAAAGGAGCATGAACTGTGACACAAGAGGGTAAGGTATAAATTAGTACCATTTATTTCTACTTAATGATAATCTTTTTTTGCAAAGTAATTTCATTTGAATGCTAAACCATAGTGATTTCCCACAGTGAAAAATATAATAATACATGAACAACTGTTTTCACCAGAGACAGTCCAGATTCACTTACCATAAGCCCATGATTCTTCAATATATTGAACTCTGACCATGGTCTAAACAGGGATCATCAAACTCTTTCTATGACTGGAAAATAGTAACTAGTTTAGGCTTTCTGGGGCCTGTGATTCAACTTTGCCATTATGGTGCAAAGAAGCCATAGGCAATACGTGAAAGAATAAACATGACTATATACAAATAAAACTTTATTTATGAGCACTGAAATTGTATTTTATGTTATTTTCTTTTTATCCAAAATATTATTTTCTTGATTCCTTTTCAACTATTTAAAAATGCAAAAATATTCCTAAGTCCTGGGTTGTACAAAAAAAGGTGCTAGGCAAAATGTGAAATGTCCAATTTTGAATCAAAATTTTAGTTTGCCTATGAAACTAGAAGTACTACAGTTAATCAAAGTATGCACCTACACTATTGACACACTTTTCCCATCTTAATGGTAGCTTGAGTATGCCAGCCTGTAGAGCACATGGCAATGAAATTGAGGAAGGCATTCTCCACAGCTTCTTGAGAATTGCATATATTTCCTTGCAGGACTTGGTCCAAAGCCTGGAATAAGGAGTAGTCAATTGGTGCAAGGTCTGGTAAATACAGTGGATGACAGAGAGATTCCACATATAGCCTCTTGTAGGTTGAACAGCACAGTTTGTGCAACACATGGTCAAGCATTGTCTTGCAAGAAGATTGGCCTATCTCTATTGACCAATCTTGTCTGCTTAATAGCAAGTACCCCATCACTTCATACAACTGGCTGTACTAGACATCCACTGTAATCAACTGACCAGGTTTCATAAAATTGTAGTAAATGATACCGGTGCTGGACCACCACAAAACTGATAGCATTAGCTTTTCTTGAGGAATATTTGTTTTTGGACTGTGTTTTAGCAATTTACCTTTTTTTGAACTATTGTGCCAAATGCCTGTGATTATAAAAAATAATCCATTTTTCACCATACATAATAGTATGGTGTGGAAATGGTTTGTCTTTGCCTTCATGTCATGACAGGAAAGAAAAACAAGTTCAGAGATGATTTTTCTTCTGGCACTCGTTTAATTCATGTGGAACTCATCTGTGCAGCTCCTTTACCTTGATGATTTGTCTCAAATGGTCCAATATTGGTGGAATAGTATTGTCAGACCTTGCTGCTAAGTCACACTTAGGTTGAGATGAATTCATTTCCACTTCAACTTTCAGCTAATCATTAGCACTTTTGGTCTCTGGTCACTTACATGATCATTGTTATGATTACATTCACCAAAATGAAACTTCTCAAACTGTCATTATGCTATGCATTCATTAGCCACATCTTTCCCAAACACTTCATTGATATTTCAAGCTATCTACGCTGCACTGGTCTGCAACAGAACTCACATTTAAAACTAACACAGATTTTTTACTTACCCTTGATTTCACAAAAATTGCTCTTAAAAACTTTTGAAATATAATCACAAGCCAAAATATGAATTTATAAGAATGAGGATATACTTTCACAATAAAAATAAAACAAGGAGTTTCAAACTGTGGGTGCCCATAACTCAGTAGTCAGGTCACTGGCCACATGCTCCAGAGCTGGTGGGTTGGAATCCGGCCTGGGCCTGCTATACCAAAAAAAAAAAAAAAAAAGCCGGGAATTGTGGCAGGCACCTGTAGCCCCAGCTCCTAAGGAAGCTAGGCCAAGAGAATCGCTTGAGACCAAGAGTTTGAGGTTGTGTGAGCTATGATGCCAGGGCACTCTACCAAGGGTGACAAAGTGAAACTCTGTCTCAATAAAAGAAAAAGTTTCAAAGTGAAATGTCAGAGATATCAACCATCAAATTTAGTTCTTAAGGAAATTGGACATTTCATACTTAGTAACCTAATAGTTTTTCAGTCTGTGGTTTATATAAATTTAAGAGAAAAAGAAAACAGCCTTTGGCTCAAGTCCTATTCATTGTTTTGTTAAGTCTCTTTCCAATGTAAAAGGTTTTTGTCACTAGAAATAATAATTCCTTGAGAATTCCAAAGAATTAGAAAAAATCAAAAGTAAGATGCGTAATTTGTCATGTTGTATATATAGGCAATTTATCTGGCTTGGGAATATGGAACACGAAGGATGAAAAGCAATGCTAAATTATACCCCTTATCAAGTAAAGAACAGGCAGAATGTGATACCAAAAGATGGATCATGAAGCCTACGTTGACTGGATGACCCTTTAACAAGAAATTCATAATATCCCATACAACAAATTTATTGGCAAATGTTACCAGGTCTTCTTGATAAGATATACTACTTTCTAATAAACACGAGCCATCTTTTACTATCACAGCAAAATTATGAAAGGACAAGTCATTTTAGCAAATTTTTTTTTTTTTTTTTGCCCTCCAGAAAATATAGCCCATGTAGAAACTCCATTACTGTAATTGAACTGTACACAAGTGCTGGATCCAGTCTCTTAGAATGTCCAAAACACTTTATGTGGCAAAGTGTTTCCAAGTATTTATCACTTAATTAAATTCAGTATCTGCCCTTCCAACTCCCAGTGATATTAAAACAGCATTTTGTAAACAGTGAAAGTAAGACATTTGTTATTTGTTGAAGGTGATTGATATGATTAGTAAATGATAATGTGAAGGAGGAGCAAGGATATTTTTTAAAGCAGATTAATGGGTAAGTAGTATAAATTATGAATTAGATAGGTATTGTGAAAGTACTTTAGATGTGATATACCATCAAACTCCATTAATAAAGTTCATTTAGTTATTTTCCAAAAAATTTATACTACCTCCAAAAGTTTCATAAGGAACATTAGGAATCATATTGAACGACAATTCATTTCAGGAGATGAGACTTGTGAAGTTTAATGAAACTATTGAAGGTCAAATGGCAAGTTACACTCTGGATTTCCCGGAACTGTGTTTGGCTCTTAAGATGTTGAGATGCTAGTACTTCTAAACTACATGACATTTTCTTGTGAAAAGAGAAGGGATGATCCTCAGAAACCTTGACAGATGCCTGGGATTTTGAGGTACACAAAGAACATAGAAGAAATCCTATTACCACAGTTATATTTTCAAAGGGGAAAATAGGTTAAAGGGACTGGTATTTGCTCCTTTATCTGTATTTTTCCAACTTGTTTGAGCCGCAGTACTTACAGACTGTCTTACAAGTTATGTGCGCAGTTATCTCAATTCCCTTTCAACACAGATATATTTAAAAATACCTTTGATATATCAGTTTCCTCATCTGAAAATAACACACATATAAACACACATAAGATAATGAGCCCTTTGAACATAGACATAATTAAAAATACTTTTGCTACATCAATTTCCTCATATAAAAATAACACACATATAAAAGTAGTTATTTGTTAGGTTGTATAAGGGTTATTTTAGAATGTGTGCACATAAAACATATTTTAGTATATAGCAAGTGTTCAATAAATATTAGCTCTAATTAAAGGTGCTCAATAAATACTTGCTAAATAGAGAATTGATGAAAATAAGAATAAATGAATGAATGAATGAATAGATACCATTTTGGCATCTGACTCGCAAATTTTCACCTGACTCTTAGAAATCTACCAAAGAATGCTATCAAGTCCTGGATATTATAGGATTAAACATAAGAATACGTATATTCCTATATGCAATAGGAATGGGAATATATTGAGTTTGTCTCCCGTTATACTCATACCAATGTCTCTATTCCAACCATACTGTCATGGTCTGTTTGCTCCTTGAAGATGCCAATTTGTGCTCCTGTTTCTAACCTTTTCACGTGTTATTCCCTCTCCCTTCTCCCGGGTAACTCATGCCAGACCTCTCACCCCCTGTAGGTCATTACTCAAATGCCAGCCTTCTCAGGGACACCATGCTGAACCATTCTATTTGAAATTGTACACGCACATCTGCACATTTCATATTCACCTGCCCTGTCCAGTTCTTTTCTGCACAGTATATATGAGTTCAGACAGTTAAGTTCATGAACTCATTCTAGAAAGAGTGCTATACACCTCATTGCTGAATTATTACTTTGAAGTACTCCCATTGGCCATTTGGTGGTCATAGCGATATTCAGCAGTGAGGTATGCAGCACTCTTTTTAGGGTGAGTTCACAAACTTAATTGTCAGTCTCATGCAGCAGCATCTCTGATGGCCATTCCAGAAAAGAGAGTACCAAAATTGCTTTAAAGGGTGGATTAGGTGCTGGTGTCAGTGAATAGCTTCCAAGGGGAGGACTTTGAAGGTGACCATAGTGACATTCAGCAATAAGATATGTAGCACTTTTTCTAGGATGAGTTTGAACTTAATTATCTGACCTCATATATCATCACTTGAGAAATGAAAAGGCCCTTTCTTCTTTCTATTTGTAACATAAATTCCATTATGGCTGAGATTTTTATTTGCTTTATTTACTGCTTTAGAACATAAGCCCTTAGAACAATGTCCAGGACATAGTAGTTCTCAATGGTATTTGCTGAATGGAGAAATAAACCACACACACATACAATTTTGATATAAAGAACAAAGGCAGCAAGGCTTTGCCTATGATTGCAAAAATGTTGAATGGATGAGAACCATGTTTCAGGCATTGTGAGAGGCACTTCTGTGAATTATTAAGATGAGCAAGGGATTGGAGTTAACAGACTGGCATGGTGGGTTTCATCAGCATTATTTTCTTCTTTTCCAAAACTCATATCTTGCTGAGTTCCTCTCACAGACCGCAAATCTAAAATCCTAGCAGTCCTAGCAACCAAACCCTCTGCAGGCAGAATCACACCCTAGTAAGAGCAACACTGACTTCAAGCTGTGCCCTTGTCCTCTGCTCACATCTTTACAAATTCAGGCAGCTGATAAAGATTTAATGAAGGCTCACTCTGTGATGGGTGCGGTGAAGGATTCAGAGAATTTGACGCACAGCTACAGACTTCCATAGAGAAGGAAGGGCGCAATGTTAAAATTAAGAACGGACAACTAAAGATGGAGACTTTACCTCTTTCATGTTTACATGGATGGACCTGGAACATATTCTTCTTAGCAAAGTATCTCAAGAATGCAAGAAAAAATATCCAATGTACTCAGCCCTACGATGAAGCTAATTTATAGCTTTCATATGAAGGCTATAACCCAATTATAGCACAAGAATACTGGGGAAAGAGGCAAGCGAGGGGAAGGGAGGGGGGAGGTTGGGTGGAGGGAGGGTAATTGGTGGGATCACACCTACAGTGCATCTTAGAAGGGTGCAGGTGAAACTTACTAAATGCAGAATACAAATATCTTCATACACTAAGAAAACATTAAACAGTTAAACAGTCTGATGAAAATATTTCAAATTGTGTATGAAACCAGCACATTGTACCCCTTGATTACACTAATGTACACAGCTATGATTTAATTAAAAACAATCTAACAAAAAAGGAACTGACAACTAATGAAAAAAGATTTTCAGTAACTTTGAAACTTTTGATTTCAAACAAAATACTGTGGTATTTTATTATGATTTATGAAGAAGGGAAGATAAACCTCTTCATTTGGGATGATTTTGGGGAAGAAATTTAGTGACGTGGTATCAGTGTTTTTGTACTATCTCTCGAGAAGTTTGCCTCTTAATAATGAAAGTTGGAATAATGCTATAAGGCTTTGTGCTGGGTCCCTTCACCTATACTTTCATATGATCCTTGTGACAACTCAGCAAGCTTGGTCATATGGTTCCTATTTTTACTGGGAAAACTAAGGCTCAGAAAGATTATGAACTTGCCAAAGGTGCTCCTGAGTTGCCTGGTGACGCTGGCCTTGTCCTCAGGACCACACAGGGTTGTATATGGTCATGGGCTAAATGTGTGGCTCAGCTTATATTTTATAACACTCAAGAGTAACAATTACCAGACACCCACAGTGCGTGTGGGGAACATACAGGGCTGTCTTGTCAGCAGGTGGCCTCCTCCTCAACCACACCTCCCATGTTGGAGGGAAGCAGGCATTTGTTCTCCTCCAGACACGATGCTTCTATACAGTCATTGATTGTGGGCTCATGACATTTAGAAGCTGTAGAACCGTAAGGAAAACTTAATGTGGGTGTGAGAAATACCCTTAAATTAAACCTATAAATTAACTCACTAAACACATATTTACCAAAGTTTACTCTCCTGACACTAAGAAACGATCTCTAGGGGGAAGTTGTCTGCTCCAGCTCTGGGTACAGTGTGCCAAGTCTCTGGACACCCACAAAGGGAGCCGACATAGTGCACACTTCACAAGACTTTAGGCCTGGAGCCAGGGACCTGATTTTGAATTCTAGTTTAATATTCGCCTGCCGGAAATCTTCTGACCAGATCATTTTCCCCTGTGCACATTCATACGATATGTAAGTAAAGGCAGAGAGAAATTACTGACCAGATCATTTCACTGTGTGCACATTCATATGATATGTTAGTAAAGGTAGAGAGAATTACTGACCAGATCATTTTACCGTGTGCACATTCATATGATATGTTAGTAAAGGTAGAGAGAATTTCCTGACCAGATCATTTTCCCCTGTGCACATTCATACGATATGTTAGTAAAGGCAGAGAGAATTTCCTGACCAGATCATTTTACTGTGTGCACATTCATACGATATGTTAGTAAAGGCAGAGAGAATTTCCTGACCAGATCATTTTCCCCTGTGCACATTCATACGATATGTAAGTAAAGGCAGAGAGAAATTACTGACCAGATCATTTCACTGTGTGCACATTCATACGATATGTTAGTAAAGGCAGAGAGAATTTACTGACCAGATCATTTTACCGTGTGCACATTCATAGGATATGTTAGTAAAGGTAGGGAGCATTTACTGTCCCTTCATGTTCCTAGGGCCTGAGCTGACAAAGTCCACACCCTCCACAGAGGCCTCAGCAAGCTTTGAGGACCTTGGAACCTTTCTTTCCAAGGAGCTCTTGATCTGATAAGACCCTTTCCCACTACTGTATTTCTTCTAAAAAAAAAGCGACCTCTGAAAAATGTGCTATTAAAAACACCACAAAAAGGGGAAAAAAAAGCAATTAAGTTCAGGAATGCAGTAAACTGTGATAAAGGTGTGTACCCATTGACCCCTGCTGGTGCTTCTATTGCTATCGCTCTTCTGCCTGTCAGACACACTTCAGACTCGTATAATTACTGAGAGCAACCATCTCATCCAAAGAAACCCTGACTGTTCAGTCTCTTTCGATTAGCGGGTGATCCCAGCAACTTCTGGTTAGTATCCTTGTTATTTCAAATGACATTATAAACCAGAAGGAAACAAAATTATATTGGTTCACATAAGCATTTCAATTAGTATCATTTCCATCGACATGCACCTTGCCTGTCTTGTTCATTTCCATCAGACCCTCACAGACTGTTTTCTTTCCCTTTATTTATTATCCTGAAAACCACTTTGTTGCCCTTCCTTGCCCAGGATTGGCTCCATTCCTTTCCTTATCTCTTAGTTTCTCCTGCCCAATCTCCAGCAGAAATGTAACATAGCATAGCCTCGGTGCTTAGTTTTTGTATTTTTATTGGTTGGTATCTTTGATCTGTGTCACATTCAATTTAAACTTCTACTAACTTGCTCAAATATTTCATTTTTGGAATTCATTCTGTATCTATAGCTTTGTTAAAGCATTAGGAGAGACTTGGAGGCAAAAACCAAATTTATCCCAATACGTAGCTTCAAGCTGCCATCTCCAAACAAATGACAGCAATTTCTTTCTGAAATTGTTCTTTAATTTTCCAGTATAAGAAATATTATTTCTCAGCAAGCTATGCCCTCTTTACCTTTATTAACATTTATGCCCAATTTACCTATTGAAGTCCTATCTTGGGCCCCAGGTAGAGTGCAAAGATAGTGCTTTATTCATCTGTGCCTGGCATGGTAGAGAAATTTGTGCATAGAGAGTACAGGGTCACTGCCATGGTGACCCGGTTTAAAGTGGCATATTCTCTTACCAGGACCTCTTCTACAGTTGCCTCCCCTCTACTTTGAATTTTCTTTGACCTTGGCTCTCTATCACAACCAGGATAACCTTTCCCACAAAAAATCTTATTTTTCTAGCTTCCCTTTCAAAACTCTTTAATATTTCCCTTTGCCTACAAGATAAATTCTAACTATTCAATAAAGAATGGAAATAGGCTCTCTAACAGTATTTTTCTGTATGACAGATTTGAGATTGAGGAGTATTAAGAAAACTCAATTTGTTGACTATCATCAGTACACCTGGCACTGTGTTACACCCTTTAAAGAAACCATCTGCTTAATCCCTAATAATTCTGCAGAGTATTAATAACACATATGTAGTTGAGGTAAATGAAAGTGATCTTATAAGCAATGAGTAACCATATAAATTGATCAAAGTTAGTAAGCGTGGTCAAGATTCAAATTTTCCTTATGTTAAAATCTCTGCTCCTCTCACTCTACAAATATGTTAGAAGGAGCAAGACAGAGTTAGTGGGTAATAAAAAGAGCCAGATAGGAAGATGGTCGAAATCACACAGAGAAAGAAATGAGAATTAACACTGAATGAAAGTCAGCTAAGAAATTAGCTAGAAAAACTAAAAAATTTTATGTTTGTTGGGTGCATGTCTGATGGGAATTCATGGAGAGGGCTAAGAATCCAGAGGGCCCATAGATCTAACCGAATATGAACGCATATGAAACAGAGAAGCAGTTCAGGTTTTGAACTTAGGAAGGTGGTATTGACTGATCAAAGTAGAATTTTTGGAAGTGTAGTCTGGATCCAGTAGCTGTAATCCTTATCGTGAAGTAAGACAGAAGATAATGCTGGGACAATAGAGCCAATTTGTTCTATTGGTTGGGGGGTCCACAGGTTCTCACTTACTATTATGCTCCTTTAATACAGATATATGTCATGTATAAGCTCCATATACTTACATACTTCAGAATTTACAATGAAATAAAAGACTCATGGACAACTTTTAGCACGGAGGTAAGGGAAGTTTGCAAAATTCAATGTCCTATACCTATGTCCGATTAGAAAGCTGAGAGTGAAGGTGGGATCCAAAAGGACTGGATAGGCAGGTGAGAGAAAGAGAAAAATCAGAAAAGTGTCATGAGGCAAGGCAGGTGGGGGTAAAGCAGGCTTGCTGTCATTGGAGCTGGCAACATTTCACATCTACGTGCTCTGTGAGGCATTCCATAATGTTAATACTTACAGCGATCTGACACCATTCATGAATAAGGATGGAGGAAATTACTAGAGGCAGGGAAACAAGCTGGGAGGCTCTTACTGTGTTTGAGTACAAACTGAGGTGTTGAGGACCAGGACTAGAATAGTTGATGAGAGAATAGAAAGAAATGAACTGAGGCCTCTATTTTAAAGGGATAAATAATAGCAAGTACAAACAGAAGAAGAGAGAACTTATGGAAAAATCACACCAAAGGTTTTCGTCTCTAGTTAACTCTTCTCCTTTCATTGATCTTCTCATAGTTAATCTGCCAATGAAGCCAAAAGAATTCTCCCTTCTTGGGAGTAGTGCAGAGGAATAAAGATGTGGAGGTGTGAGAGCTAAGACACAATGAAATTTACTCAGTATCACTGGCTTGATTTAAATTGGACATGCAATTCTAGCCCAGTTCAAAATCTCAGAAATATAGCTTCATTGGCTGCTGTCAAAGTGCAAAATAATTGTTTATTGAATAGCTATGTGTTGATATGCTGAAAAATGGTTTAGAGCAATGAATAAAATGAACTTGGTACATGGTAGGACAGTTCCCATGGACTGATGCTGCCAATAGGATTGCCATACATCACTTCTCATTAATTCCATAGTACACTAAACTGAATGGTGAATCTCTGGCTGAGTATCCTTGCTAAAGAGCCCTTATCAGGCGGTCTCCTACCACCCCCCATGATGTGTGTTCCAGGTAATACAGACATTTTTATATAAGCCTGCATAAAACAAGAAAAACAAATATGTGTAATATTATGGAAGATTACTCGTATTCCCAAATAATCACTCCCTCCCTGTATGAGGAATATTCCTTCCTGTCCCATTCACATTGGGCTTCACTATGTGACTTGTTTTGGTCAATGAAATGTGAACAGAAGTGGCATATGCAGTTTTGACTAGACACTTTAAGATTCATCACATAGTGCCACCTTTGTTGTTTTTATCTGTCTTAAGACTTTCATGTCCACTGTTGGGGCTGTTTCTTCAGCCTGGATCCCAAAACAATGTCCCATAATGGACATGAAACACACAGGAGATGTATACTTTTTGTGTTACGAGCCATTACAATTCTGGATAAACTTGTCTGTGCTGACCGAAATGAGGATTAATTGCAAAAAAAATAATTACATTATTCTTAGATATGGAGAAGCATCACGATGAAGTGAAAAGACCATGGGTTTAACTGCTAAAGAGGACTATGTATTAATCATGCTTTAACTACTTAAGCCTAGTTGACTTTAGTCATTACTTAACCTTTCTAAATCCTAGATTCCTTTCCAGTCCCAAAGTTAATAATAATTCTTTCTTTCAGAAGGGTTGTTGAAGATGAAAATGTATTACATGTTGTGTAATTAGTACAAATAAGACCCCCGATAAGTACTACTCAAAATACATATAAATATGTTTATCACTTATGACAAAAGTGATCACATTCTCCATACTCAAATTTGGGACATGCCATTAAAAAAGGATGGAATAAGATATCCTAATGTAGGTCTATGTCAGAATGTATGGTCTTTTAATTTATAACATAAGGCAAAAGAAAGGATTTGAAGCTGAGAAGATAAAATAGCAATACTGCATGAGAGAAACTTGCTGTGAAGTTGGGTAACTGATGTTGACACAGGACACATTAGTGAAAAGCACATAATGTGTGTAATACGCAAATATCAAACATTAATTACTTACCTTGTATTCAGTGCTTTGGACCTGTTGGATACTATACTTAGTGTTATTCATTCTTATATTTTTCTTTGTCTCTTATCTTCATTTTATAGATAAGGGCACTGGGGTTTAGAGAGAGGAAGTCTAAGGTCAAATGGCTAGGGAGGGGCAGAGGCTGCATTCAAGTCCAGATGTGTCTTTCTGCAGAGCACCTAACCACTGCCCTTAACTTCTTCATTAATAGTAATGTTCCCTGCTCTGGTATGATGAGGCAAGTATGAATGAGGCTTAACTGCTCTGGGAGATAGACCACGTCTCCTTCATAAAATAAAAATGTAAGTGATCACTACCTTTTAAAAGTGTAGAACTCTCCATCTAAATGAAATTTGACAGCAGGTCTCATCTATTTTTTGTTTAGCAGGTGGAAAAACTCAAATGAACAGGCACAAGCCATTATAAAAGGAACGGGTTCTGGAGGTGAGGCAGGAAAGAGAGAAAATGGTTTTCAGTTGCTTGATCTAAGTTTATCTTCCAGCTGAGAAGCGAACTCATGCCACCTTGTGAAATCAGGCAAAACTGAAGTGTTCCCACACATGTCTCAAGTAATTCCAATATGCAAAGTACTTGCCTTCATCCTTGTAACATTAACCTGGGTCAGGAGGCAGAAGCTAGGGTACTCATGATTTAAATATAGGATACTCTGACTAACTGTGTAACTGTATAAATAAGAACTTGGTAATAAGCAAACATATTAATTAGTTAATATTGGTTTCTTAGAGAAAACCAACATAATTTGCATACCTTTACTTTTTAATTTATAAGACCATATTTATCCTGTCTCCACTTTCAAAATCACCTCCTAATGAAATACTAGAACATTTGGAACAAATAGCAATACAGTTATATTTTAAACTTTCAGAGTTTTGCAATATTAAAAAATGACTATGAAAAATTTAAGAGACCTTGAACTGAAAACCTGAAATTCACATCAATAAGCAAAGAAAGCTATTCTCTCTCTCTCTCTCTCTCCTTCTCTCTCTCCCTCTTTTCCCAATACTGAAAAAAAAAAAGCACTCCATAGCACATTTTAAAGAATAAAACAATGGCAACATATCTCCTAAGAAAATTCTTCTGTCTTTGAAAATATGCATTTCTAGGAGTTGCACAGGTGCAGAATTCTGATGTTTCTGAATATAAAAGCTACCCAGATGTCCATATTTGCCTTTAACTCTATGGAGGCCAGCAGAATAAGAAGACAGAAAGATAGTTTAGAGAATGTCAAATCAGATTATTTAAAAGAGAGAGGTCAGAAATTAGACATGTTTGGGGCATATATGTATATATATATATATATATATTTGTGTGTGTATATATGTATATATGTATATAAGTTAATTTCTATGCTACCCGTTGCTAATATGTGTATCTGATGCTTATCAACTCACCCCTCCTCCAAGGTCTTCACTGAATAGTGAAAAGCAGACAGAAATGTGTCACCTATGTCTCAAAAGTACACTCCAAAGATTACCATCTCTGTTTTGTATTTTCGAGACCTGGGTAAGGGAGAACATAACAATTCAACATCTTATCCAAAATCACACAGCAAGTCAGTTAAGAAAAAAAAGTCATAAACCTAAACTGACTTCAAAACTTGTATTCTGTTCACTTTACAATGAAGAATTATAGGATTAAAAAGACCCTGACTCTGAATTAGGTCTTTGGCAGTTTACTGTTCTACTAATTCCACCCTGCTTGATAAAAATGTCTAGTCTTTATTTCCACCTGCCTTTACTACCTCATTTAATAATCCACCCCCATTCAATGCCTCTGAGTGGAAGCTAAACTCATATTTAATTAAGTTTGTCCTCATAGACAAAAGTTTAACTGTTTTTAAAATGCAGTTTCATGGGATGTACTGTAGTTTATGAAGCAAACATTAGGATTGCCAGCTCTCCGAAGGTTTTCAATTAAGCTCAGAAAACAGAGCTCAAACTTATTAATTCAACAATTAATTAAGGGCCTCTTCAATGCCAGATACTGTTTAAACTTTCAATAAATGTAGGGGAAAAGTGTTATGATTGAGCAAAATCTGTCCTAGGCACAGGAGAAGTAATGATGGCACATCATATATATTTGCCAACTTTGACCTATTCCGTGTATGAACAGAGGAATTTTAGATTCTTCCCTTCCTTTCTCTCCCTTTTTCAAAAGTCTTTTGTAAACACATATAAACTTTGTTAAAAACAACAGTTCCAAGGACAACTAAGAGGGAGACGTCAAACAAAATAAGTTTGTATCAGAAACTTAAACCGCTGGTCAGCACCAGGCTCCTACCAAATACTGCACTAATTTAAATTTTTTTTTTGTTGTTGTTGTTGTTGCATTTTGGCCAGGGCTGGGTTTGAACTCGCCAACCCTGGGTATATGGGACCAGCACCCTACTCACTGAGCCACAGGCACCACCCATACTGCACTAATTTAAACACTCAAGTTCTGCAAGTTTGATTTAGACTCTGAAACAGAAAATCTAGTCTTCTAAATTAAAATACATTTTAAATGAGATAAAAGAGAAATGCTTTTGGAGCAGGACAAGGAAAAGCCTGGTTCTTTCTGAGGCCATTCTGGTCTTCTAAATGGTTATAAACTTAAGTGCAACATAAAATAGGGACAACTCAACATATGCAGCAAGGTAAGTGCCCAGGATTATAGCGAAATAAAGCAGAACAACAAACATAACCAATTTTTTACTCAACCATGGGATTATTCTACTTATGAATCACTGTACTTAACTGTATACTTATTTATGTTATCCACAGGCCTAAAATTGAAACCAAAATACTCTGGTGATAGAAAATTTCTTAAGGTTACTAAACTGCTGAAGTTAGGCACTCTAGAAAGCAATTTCTCCCCAGTTTGGATTATGTCCATGACATTTAACATATGTAATTAAATCGGTAATAGCAATTTTTCTCAGCAATTTCTCCCAACTTTTTCTGTCTGCATCTAGAGCTTCAGTGCCGTGGCACACCACCTAAAGATGAAGAGCAAGAACTGTGTGTGAGTATAAAGCATCCACTTTGCTTAACTGGGATATTGGACTGTGCTTTCTAATAAGCTGAAGTCTCACTTTACAAAATGTACTATACAGGAATTTTATAAATTTGCTCTCATTGTATCCTTACTTCAAAAGAAGATAATTGAAAGTTTTCTCTTATTTAGTGAAACCTAAAGTGAAAAAAGAAGAATTTATGATTGACTCTTCTCTGTGTGCCACTCCTTCACTTTGTCAGAAACCTGAAGGTAGGGAGCTTACTGAGGTAGTGAACGCACATCAGTGGACAAAGGCAGTGGAAAGCCAACACCAGTTCAAGACCAAGTTTCAGGGCCAGGCACACTGGTTCACGCCTGTAATCCTAGCACTCTCGGAGTCCGAGGTGGGTGGATTGCCTGAGCTCACAGGTTTTAGATCAGGCTGACAAGAGCGACACCCCATCTCTTAAAAAAAACAAATACCCAGGCATTGTGGCAGGCTCCTGTATTCTCAGCTACTCAGGAGGCTGAAACAAGAGGATTGCTTGGGCACAAGAGTTTGAGGTTGTTGTGAGCTATGCCTCCGGGGCACTCTAAAGAGGCAATAAGACTCCATCTCAAAAAAAAAAAAAAAAACAAAGACCAAGTTTGACCTCAGCTGGATTCATATTTACTGCCTGTCTGATAAGAAATGGAATGCAAACTGGCATTTGTCTCAGCCCCACAATGGACCAGATATTACTCCACATTCTATATAGGACAGTGACTTAGACCACTCTAGGCTTGCACATTGACCCTGTTACCTCATTAGTATGTTATTCAGCTTCTCTGAGCCTGTTACTTTTCTCATCTTTAAAAAAGGTACAAATTATTTTTTTACCTTGGAGGGTTGTTATGATGCCAAACTAAGATAATGGAAGGTCAGTTCAGATCTAAAACAGCTAACCCTTGCTATCTCCTGGATTAAGGTCCATCTTACAGGCAACAAAAAATATTGCATTGGCTTGGCACCCGTAGCACACTGGTTATGGCGCCAGCCAGATATACTGAGGCTGGCGTGTTTGAACCCAGCCCAGGCCAAGTAAACAACAATGACAACCACAACAAAAAAATCAGCTGGGCGTTGTGGCGAGCAGCTGTAGTCCCAGCTACTCTGGAGGCTGAAGCAAAACAATAGCTTAAGCCCAAGAGTTTGAGGTTGCTGTGAGCTATGACACCACAGCCCTCCACTGAGGGTGACATAGTGAGACTCTGTCTCAAAAAATATATATATTGCATTTCACACAGAACAAACATCTGGCTCTTCCTGAAGTCAAATGGCTTTTCTAAATGACTATAAATTTCTGAATGATCACATACATAGAGTTAGGTACATACTTACAAAATAGGGCATAAAGGGGTGAGGGCAGGTAGGCAGGCCTACATTCTAATTTTTCTGGGTTGGCTTTTTGACAGATACAAATATAGGTAACTTATTTAAATTTTCTAAGACCAAGTTTCCTCACCTATAAAATAGGGATAATAATAACATTTTCTTCATAGGGCTGGATATAACTTGGGGACCAATTGATATAATGCACATAGTTTAAAATGGTAATCTGGGAACTGTACAATAAATGTTAAACTTATGTAGTGATTTGTCCTAGAATATACAGTTATTTAACACTAAAGCTTGGCTGGGGAGCAGCCATCTACTTAAAAGGCTATTCCACTGAATACATTTTAATGCTATGTAAGTAATGTAAAGAAATGTGAAAATAAGATGATTTTGTAAATCATAGTAAAGAATGATCTAAACTGATGTCAGGTCTTCTCCCATTTTTCCTCAGAAAAAAAATTAAATAACCAAAACTCCAGTGTCCTTAAACTTCTCCAGATGCACAAATCATCTTTGCTACTAAAACAGAGTGAAGAATGACAGTGTGGTGGCACAGCCTCAGAATGAAGAGGACAGGAGACAGGAACTCAGTGTAAAAACCCAGCTCTGTTTTGTTTCATTCCTTGAGGCAGTTACTCGGTACCCTTAAGTTCATTTTCTCATTATCTTTGTAAAATATAGAGGATTTTTACAAGATTTCAGTAAGGGAATTGGTAATTAGTAACTGTATCAGGGAGTCTGAAAATACAGACTACTATAAAATATTCAATTTATAGCCAGAGATTTACCAAGAACTTTAATCTATATTTGGTGTTGTATGTTCAGTATTGCACGGTTCATGCAGGCAGGAAACTGGGGGGCGGGAGGCAGGAGTAGGGGGAAATATTATTTGAATGTCGATATGCCGGTTACTGTGCTTTATTTAAATTCTGCCACAATGATCTCAGGGAATAGGATCCAGTCTTCATTTGATAAACCAGAAAACTGGGGATCAGAAAGATTAAGAAAATTATCCAAGGACACCTACGTAGTAAAACCAGGATTTAAAACAACATCTGATTAAGATCAAGGCCCTGTCCTTTCATTTTACTATTCTAACATTTCTTTAATGCTTTTTCTACACTAGATATTACCTTTATTTGTGGACATCCAAACATAAGGAATACTACTTTTGCCCTCAATGATCTTAAGGGTGAACTATACAAAATTCCATCTGGACGTATGTGCAGTGCTGTTTGCAATGTAAGAAGTCTTTTGTATCATCTACTGACAACATATACTTCTTCTATGCCAGAACACTGATTTTATTTTTGTTGTTAAAAATCTACAGTATTTTTAACTATGTCATACACAGAGCTCTGAAATGAATAATTACACCCAGTGTCCATAAAAATTACATTTCCTTGAAAGCGTATGATTATGAATATATTGCTTACATATATAAAAATATATATTTGAATTATATATTTATTTTAACAAATACAACTTTTTCAAATATAAATTTTTGAAAGGAATAGTCTAAAATGTGCATTTGCTGGAATGAGCAAGTTCCCAGAATTTTATTTTAGTATAGTCTTGAAGTTCCTGAATTTAAATGGAGAATAATTCCAAATATTGTGTAAAGATGATCATTCAAATAAGGAAGATCATTGGATATACGAATTTGAAGACACTGGTAGAAAGATACAAAATCTTAAATCAAAATGAGAATACTTTGCAAGCCCTGCCAATCCCCCTAGTGCCAAAGATCTCCCTCTCATTAAAAACTGGAGTAAATCTCACCCTACTCACTTTACATTTCTAATCAGAGTCAGACAGACAGAAAGAAGCAAAAAATGTCCAATTCTTTTGTGATTTTGTGAATCATCAAACAAATGTGCTGCGTGAAGAGGGAAGGTAGAGCACTGCCCACTGCTGCAGGAATTGTCCACTGAATAAAGCACCGGGGCATTCAGGGAGCCCCAACGTAACACAGAGTGTAATGTCAGTGAATTAATCAAAGGAATAATAAATGTAACAGTGAACATATTATTTCCCAAACCTCCACACAGCCGCGGACATAAAGGTCTCACGGATGCCTATAGAATAGTGGTTCTCAAAGTGTGGTCGTCAGACAAGCATCAACAGCAACACCACCTGGGGCTTATAAGAAACGCAAACTCTCAAGCTAAATGACAGACCTACTGATTCAGAAAGTGAGTCAGCTTGCTATTTGTTCCTTAATTACCTCCACGTGATTCTCACGCATGTCAAAGTTCGACACCACTAATCTATGTAGAATATTTACACACAGATGCAAAGGGAAGTCTAGTTAGTGATTACCTTGAGTATTTTTTAAAATTGGGAAATAAAGGGAAGTGATACAACTAAGCTCCTATTATGATGCAGACACCCGGAACTTCATTTAATTCCCATGATCTCATTAGGAACATGTTGGAATGCTCATATACCTCATGACTATGTCATGAGTTGCCATTGTATTCACTGTTAATAAGAAGCCTTCCTCAAAGTGCTTGCCAACTGTTTACTGTTTAGTAATTCCCAGGATGAGGTCTTATATCTGCTTGGGAACAGGTTTCTTTACCAATGACTCATATTGAGCATCAAATTATATACAATAAAGGAGAAGACTCTGTCTCCATCTATTTTATCCCAAACACAAGACAGATTAAATGACTAAAATAAAAAGGATACTATGCCATATGTATCAGAGAGACAAAAATCTTTTAAGTATTGGTGTGGATGTAGGGAAACATATTTTGCTGTTGGAATTGTCCATGGATACAACCACTGGGAAAGCAACTTGGCAATGTGCTTTGAAGTTGAACATGTACATACCTGCTGCCCAGTAATTTCATTTTTATGTATAATCTCTAGAAAATCTGGCAAAATTACACAAATTATCTAAACGAGTGTTCAGCGTGAAGTTGCTCATACTAGTAAAAATTGGAAATAATCAGTAGGTGGATAAACAGCTAAACTGTTTTTTCATTTGTTGCAATGCTATGTTGCAATAAAAATGAATAAAATAAAAATGATCACACAAGGATAAACACCACATGCTACCATTTACAGAAAATCCATAAAATAACATCTTATATTGTTTATGGTTGTACGAGGGCTGTCTGGAATGTATCCAAACATGTAATATGAAAAATAGAGACATACATGGCTGGATACAATACTTTCCAGACAACTCTCATGTGTATGTAGAAAAAATTAAAACTAGAATCAGTATGATGCATAATGATATTAAGACCAGGATTACCTTTGGGTAGGAAAGAAGGAGAAAGGGATGAGGGGATCCAGGTTTTGCTGTGTCTGTTTTGTTTCCTGGAAGTGAGCTTGAGAAAAAAATGAAATATATTAACATTTGTTAGCTCTGCGTCCTAAGTATCCAGGTGAGAACTGTGGTGTTTGCCATGTTTCTTTATATACTTGCAATATTGGATAATTTTAAAAAACGTTAATTGAAATATCAAATGTTAATTTTGAAATAATAGTACTTTGAAAAAATTAAAAAATTACTCGGATAACAATGGGTATAAGTTTCCAACTTGTTCATCAGTATTGTTTACCTGTTTTGAGATATTCTTTGTATTGACAACAAAAATACACCTACTGGGTGGCAGGTCACCACAAATATTTAATTTATGAACAAATGGATGATATTTTTAAACAAATCAAAAATTTTGAAAAAATTATCTTTTTAATCACATCACACACTACAAAAAATTTCATTTTTCCACATTCCTGAATAGTCTTTCTAATATGGACATTATTTTTATAGTATAATAAAAGTACATACATAATTTTATCATTTATTACTTAATATTATATCATAAATTCAATTCTTTGTTCTAGTCTTTGCTCTTTCTCAGAAAATTCTCATTTGCTACATCATAATTTACTTACAGCCTCTTCAGGTGTTTCTAATTTTTACTATTACAGATAATGTTGAAATAAACATTGCTACAGGAACAGTTTGTGCTTATAGCTTTATGTTAAAAAATTCTAATGATAAACTTCTAAAATAGATTTATGGGTCCATGAAGCTTGAATATCTTTACAGCTATTTTCATCTACTATATTCTGAAAGAATTATGCATATTTACATTGCCACCACTCGAGTACTAGTATATCACAGCATCCCTTCCTTTACCTATTAATCTTACTAGACTCCTAGTCTTAGCATCATGGAATTGAGAGAGACATCCAAGGGTCCAGTACAGGACATCCACTGGATTTCTACTACAACTGGACATTATTCTAAATACTTAACTTGAATTATCTCTGTTTCTCATAACAATCCTGCTTGGTAGACAATTTACTGATATTTATTATTGCCAATTTAAAGATATTAAAACTGAGGTTCCTGGGGCTTAAGTTATTTCTCCAGGGTCAACAACTAATGCAGAATATACAGGATTCAAAGTCTATCATATTTCCATTACATCAGTTACCTCTTCAATAAACAAGGTTTGAGGCATGAAGCCAAAACCTATGCTTTTGGTACTGAGCCGAGTGACTTCAAAGAGGTAAGAATTAACAGTTCCTAACTACCACAAGCAACATACAGGAAAAGAACAGCCTCTCTTTTGCTCTCAAATGGACTTTGCTTCACATGGCCACACACAAATGTCTCTGTTCAGAGCACTTTGATAGTCAGAGAAGTTTCTTATAGTTTTACCTGCCCCCACTCAAGTACATTTTTACAGAGAGCATGAATAGTAATAGGAGGATCTAAATAAGGTCCTTGAGGCTTTGCATGGAAGAGCACTATCCAGTACTCCTAAAGCTGTGGGATCATTAAGGGGCAGGGGTTGTGTGCATATGTACCCATACATGCAGATGTAGACTCTGCCTACTTTTCTATACTTTTCCACTACCAGTTGCGTGCTCTAACACAAACATGGCAAAAATTGGCCAAGATATTTAAGTGGCAGGGTTCTGAGAGGTAGAGGTAGGCACATTCTTACCAGTTATGTGTGATGTCATAGTAAGAATGTTGTTCAGTGGGTGTAAAGTTCCAGTTAAGCAAGATAGATTCTACATGCAAGGTCAGACAAGTTCATAAACTCATCCTAGAACAAGTGCTACATACCTCATTGCCGAATATCAACATGGTCACCTTCAAAGTCCTCCCCTTGGCTGTCTGGTGATTGTAGTGATATTCAGCAGTCACGTATGTAGCACTTTTTCTAGGATGAATTCGTGAACTTATTAGTTTATCTGATAGTGGCGATAGTTAACGGTACTATATTTTACACTGAAAAATTTGTGAGATGACAGAGCTCAAAGCAAGTGTTCTTGCCATAAAAAAAGGAGGGGATCCAGGAAAAGGTCTTGGAGGTGATGGACTGTTTATTACTTTGATGTAGTGATGGCTTAATAGGTGTAGGCATATGTTCAAACCCATCAAATTGTATATGTTAAATACACATAGTTGTTATATACAACCATACCAACTATCCGTCAATAATGCTGTTTAAAAAAACACAAAATTTGAAATAAGATCTTTCCTAAATTCCCATTCTACCCCTTACTCCCTATAACTTACTCACTATTTGATCCTAACTAAGGCAACTTGATTCAGTTTCTGCATCTATGTCTCTAATAGTAACAATATTTCTGTAATTTAACATCCATCATCACCGTTAATTATTCATTTGTATAACAGGAATACACACACACACTTGGGGAACTGTTTTCAGGAACTGTTCCAGATACCCAAATCCACAGATGCTCAAGTCCCTTAAATGCAATGGTGTTTGAATCATCATTAGGTTACTTATAATATCTAACACAAATAATTCCTATTTAAATAGTTGTTACAATGTATTGTTTAAGGAATAATGACAAGAAAAATATGTATTTGTTAAGTAAAGACACAGACATCCATTTTTTCTAAATAGTTCTATTCTGCGCCTGGTTAAATCCATTTAAGACAGACAGGAATATGGAGGGCCACCTATGCGTGTATGTGTGTGTGTGTATTAAGTCTCTAACATGTTACCTGTATCCCTATCACATATGAGTATGTGTGTGTATACATTTCCGTTATAGAGAGGGTGCCAAAAATGTATATACCTTTCAATAAAGGAAAAATCTATATTAAGATTATATTAGTCAAGTCACTTTTCACTTCTGCAATTACAAGAGATACATGATACAAGACACAAGATAACAAACATTATCAACATATATCAAGTATTACAATTTTAATTCAATTTTTTCTCTTCTTCAAATGTGTATAACCCTGTGTAAATATCACATTTATATACATATACATATACAGGGTGTCCATAAAGTTTATGTGCAATTCAAAATAATTTTACATTGTAAATTGCACATGAACTTTATGGACACCCTATATATCTTCATTGTGTAATATATATAAAGAAAATACATATAAAAATATATTATACCCCATATATATTTCAAATATGCATAAATACATTTACATGTGTGAATATATATCCCTATTACAATAAATATGATGGTGGTGGGGATAGCTAAAATGCATTTTATGTATTTTGTCCATAGTGGGGAATATATATATGCATTTTCAGGGATTTTGATACTTGAAGATAATATATGTAAAGTAACAACCATATAAAATGGGTATATGGTTAATATACCCATTATGGTTAATACTGACAATACCCAGTTATGGTTACTACTGACAATCTCAGATAGATGGGAAGGAAAGGCCCCTCCCCTTCAGAATCTCCCTTCTTCCTTCCAAGGATCACCCATTCTTAGGGAACTGAATTCACTCTAGATCATCTCTGCCTCTTCCTCACCTCCCTTAAAAGGCCTTCTGTTTCCCCTCATCCTTCTCAGTTCTTTGCTTTTTATTTTTTTCTTCTTTATTTGCCCTCATTTTCATCCCTCTTGTCAGCCTCTAGATAACTTCTTCTCATACTGGCTATGCCGTGTCTAGATATCTAGACAGTATACATTAAATTTGGAAATGGACGACAATCAAGTAAATCAGGTAATATGTGTGTTCATCTCAAATTAAGTCTCTTGCATTTTACTTTTATGGACATAGAGACAATCACACATTTAAAAGGTATTCATATAACCAGGCAATCTATAGATTTAATGCAATTATCAAAGCACCAATGCCATAATTTAAAGAAGTTAAAAAAATTAATACTTCATTTTATATGGAATCAGAAAAAAATCTCGAATAGCCAACACATTACTTAGAAATAAAAACAAATCTGGAGGCATGACATTGCCAGACTTCAGGTTATACTACAAATCTATACTGATCAAAACAGCTTGGTACTAGCACAAAAAAAGAAATGCAGATACATGGAATAGAATAGAGAATCTAGAGATGAACCCAGCCACATATTGTCATTTGATCTTTGATAAGCCTAACAAAAAAAAAGCATTGGGGAAAACATTCCCTATTTAACAAATGGCGCTGGGAGAATTGGCTAGTGACCTGTAGAAGTCTGAAACTGGACCCACATCTTTCACCACTAACAAAAATTGATTCTTGCTTGATAAAAGATTTAAATTTAAGACATGAAACTGTAAAAATACTAGAAGAGTGTGCAGGGAAAATGCTTGAAGATATTGGCCTGGGAAGGTATTTTTTGAGGATTACCCCCCCTGGCAATTTAAGCAACACCAAAAATATATTAGTGGGATCTGATCAAGCTAAAAAGCTTCTGCACAGCTAAGGGTACTGCAAGTAAAGTAAACAGACAGCCTTCAGAATGGGAGAAGATTTTTGCAGGTTACGATTTCGACAAAGTTCTGATAACTAGAATCTACTGAGAACTCAAATAAATCAATAAGAAAAGAGCAAACAACCCTATTCATTTGTGGGCAAGAGTCTTGAACAGAAACCTCTCTGAAGATGACAGGCGAACGGCAAACAAATACATGAAAACATGCTCAGCATCTTTAATCATTGGAGAAATGCAAATCAAAACCACTCTGAGATATCTAACTCCAGTAAGATTAACCCACATCACAAAATCCCAAAACTCCAGATGTTGGTGTGGATGTAGAGAAAAAGGGAACACTTCTATACTGCTGGTGGGATTGTAATACAGCCTTTCTGGAAAGAAGAATGGAGAATTCTCAAGGAATGAAAAGTTGACCTACCATTTGATCCTGCAATTTCATTACTATGTATCTACTCAGATGAACAAAAATCATTTTACAACAAAGACATTTGTACCAGAATGTTTATTGCAGCCCAATTCATAATAGCCAAGTCATGGAAGCAGACCAAATGCCTATCAACCCATGAATGCATTAACAAATTGTGGTACATGTATTCTGGCACCTGTATACCATGTAATACAAGGTAGCCATAAAAAAGATGCTAAGATGCTACCAAGCATCTTTACATCTTTTATGTTTACCTGGATTGAGTTGGAACATATTCTTCTTAGTAAAGTATCTTAAGAATGGGGAAAAAAGTATTCAATGTACTCAATACTATTATGAAACCAATATATAATCACTTATACATTCATGTGAATTATAAAACACAAATATAGTCTAAAAAGAAGAAGGAGAGAGTGGGGAGAGGGGAGAAAAGGGTGAAGGTGAGTAGAGGGAGAGTATTTGGCGGGATCTCACCTAATGTACACAATACAAGGGTACATTTCAAAACAAAAGTAATATTATAAATGTCTTACCACAAAAAAATAAGTGAGGTGATGATAATGTTAATCAGTTTGACTTATGCATTCCACATTGTATATGAAACATCACATTGTACCCCATAAATGTATATGGTTATCATTTAATAAATATTAAATTAAAAAAAGGTATGTATAATTAATTTTTTTGCTGTTTTATGGTACATACATTCAAAAGATGGTTTTGCTAATATCAGTTAATGCATTACTTATGTGAACATTTTACCTGTTACTTGAAATGCAAAGTGAATTGAGCAATATGGAAATCACATGCAAATCAAGCAAATATGCATATTAATGATGTTTTGAAGAATAGTTACATTTTAAGATAGAAAGTACTTTCACAGAAGCAAATATCAATTTTATTATTCCAATCACAGACTTAATCAAACAGCTATTGCTATTACATTGCTTCTTAAAAAAATGTCTAACAGTTAATTACTAGACTATTCCCAATTAACCTATAATCATGTGATAGAACATCCTAGTAGAAGAGGATTGGTATAGTTAAAAAAAATAAGTAAATAAAAATAAAAACAGGAGACTTAAGGTTCGGGTATCTGGATTTAAAACTTGGTTATCCAATGTATTGCCTATGTAAAGCTCACATTTCTAAGCTTTAAGTTTCCTTTTACGTAAAATGAGAATAAGTATGTTAACCTCCTAGGATTATGGAATTAATGAGTGAATGGTTCATATTATGTTCCAGGTACAATTTTAGGTTCCGGGGTATAACAATAAACAAAACAAAGAGAAGTTCCTTCTCTCCTCAAGATGACAATGTACTGAAAGACAGAAGATAAACAAGTCCACAATTGAATGAACAACTTTTCAGGATGAAATGAGACAGTCACTAGTTACATTCAATGAACATCTCTCTGTCTTCACCTTACAAGTTCCTAACGACTTCAGATGACACCTCTCTATCTTTATCTTACAGAATAATCAGCAGAATTTAAGTTCTCATTTCATCTTGAAAAGTTGTTCATTCATATGTGTACTTGGCCATCCTTCCTTATTGAAACATTTTCTTTGCTTAAATTCTGTGACTCATACTCTCTTGATTATCACTGTATTTCACTCTAAACTTCTCATTCTTCTTTGCTTAATCTTTTTCCCCCTCCTGACCATTAAAAGTTGATGTTTTCTAGGTTCAGTCCTAGAACCTCTTCTTTACCCTTACTTTTTTTGAGATGGTCACATATAAATCTCATGCTTTTAAATATCTTGTACATTCTGATGATTATGAAATATATGACCTTCTCTTTTGTCCTGCTGATTTGTATATATCTACCCTTGTACTTGAAATCTTCACTTATATGCCTAGCATGTTTCTCACACTTAACATGTCCAAAACATAATTATTGGTTGCTAATACCTCGAACCTTTTCCTAGCCCAGGCTAACCTGGCTCAGTAACCCACACTACATTTCATTCTCCTGCATATGCCTAAAACCTTGGAATCATCCCTGATTCATCTGTTTCACTCATTCCTCACAACCAATATATCATTATATCCTGACAAATCCTTCTCCACATATATCTTAAATAGTTTGCTCTTCTTCATTTCCGCTCTCTCTACTCTGCAACAAGCCACAACTATCTCTCACCTATACTACTTCAATAGTGTCACCCACCAATCCATTCTTTTCCTAGAAATCAGAGTAACTTTTGGAAACTTAAATCTTAGCATGTATGGTAGGAATCCTGCAAAGATTGGCTCTACAAACACTTCTTGGTATTCAAACCCTACGTAGTCCTTTCCTCTACTGAATCTGGACTGGTCTGTAACTTTGTAGCTTAGTGGCTCGGGCACCAGCCACATATACTGGAGCTGGCAGGTTCAAATCCAGCTCAGTCCTGCCAAATAACAATGACAACTACAACCAAAAATAGCCGGGCGTTGTGGCCGGTGCCTGTAGTCCCAGCTACTTGGGAGGCTAAGGAAAGAGAATTGCAAAACTAATGTAATGTGTGTTGACAGTTACCTTATGGTACTTCTGGGCCTAAGTCTTAAGACAACTTGCCAACTTCTGCTTTGGAGATCCTCGAGTCTCCATAGAAGCATTCTGGCTATGTTGCTAGGAAGTCCATATGTAAATATCATATGAATATCTATATGTCAGATGTATTAATATCTATATATTTATAAATCTGACATATATACACACACACAGAGAGAGAGAGAGAGACTTGATACTAATTACGGAGAAAAAGACGCTCAGCCATCTCAGAAGCCCAGTCAAGCTTCCACATGAGTTTATTTTCAGCTGCTATTTGAATACAATCCCTTGAGAACTCCCTATAAAGAATCCTGGAAGAATTTTCTGGTTGAGCCACAGTTAATCCACAGAAACATGGGAGATTGTTTTCTTAAGTCACTATGTCCTGGGATGTTTTACTACATAGTAGTATATAACCAAAGCAGAAATCGATATCTAGAAGTGAGTCCTATCATAACAAAAATTTAAAATGTATAGCATTGGGTCTGGAAATGGGGAGGAAGCAGAAGCCACAGAGAAAGGCTTATAGGAGACTGGCAATGGACGTTTGGAAAGAAAGGGAGTACACTGGAGAAAAGGTTATTTGTTTTATAGTGGAAAGTTTGACATTAAACTTTAACATTCTCACATTAACATAAAAAATAGAAAATACAGTAGATGAACTTGTCTATTTGACTTATACACTGAAACTAAAAAGAAAGTCATTGAAAGAAATAAAAGAAGAATCTAAATAAGTTGAAAGACATCCCATGTTGGAGACCGGAAGACGTAATATGATTAAAGTAACGCTGAGTATTATTCACTGTACCGCTCTGTATGACTGTGAGTATCCAGTATGAACCCATGTGTTAACACCACACCTTCTGTGGTGGTGTGTTCAGAAAGATTTTGAAGTACAACCTGGAATATTAGGAAACAGTTTCATGGGCATGAATGTAAGAAGTGCCAGACCTTGTGTTATGTGTTTGCCTCTTCGATTTACAGAACAATAAAGAAATCTTTGGTGAACTCAGATGTCTTAAAAGGGATCCTTGACTAGAATGCTGCTTTATAAATCAGTACATACTTAAAAGAACTATTTTTTAAATAATTGAATTATAAGAATTTATGGTACCACAGGTAGTTTTTTGGGGGGAGGATATCATCTACCCTATAATAAGGTAAAATGTAAACACTAGAAGACAATTGGGTTAATAAGGATGAAGTACATAAAAGGTTTGGCAGATAATCAGTAGCTTTTTAGTACAGCAGTTTAAGTTTTTAAACTACCAATACTAGAGAAAATGTCTTTCCAGAAAAAAATAAATAAATTGCCATAGTAACTCAGTGTTAGAATCTCCAAATTTAGCAAAGCTATACTTACTTTTTAATTGTAGAAATTATTCACTTGACAAAGGAAAGAAAAAGTGAAATTGGATTTGCTTTGTACCTACTATGTGTCAGGTGCTTTACGAAAATTCCTCATTAGTCATCATAAGAACCCAGAAAAGAAGGTATTACTAACTTCTTTTTTACAGATGAAAACAATTTGAGGTCCAAAGTGGACATTTACTTGCCTTATAGTACAGTAAAATTAGAGGACCAGGGTGTCTTCAATCTGTGGGGTTTTTTTGTTTTTTGTTTTTTGTTTTTTTCAGTTTTTGGCCAGAGTCCAAGTTTGAACCCGCCACCTCCAGAACATGGGGCTGCTCCCTACTCCTTTGAGCCACAGGCACCACCCTTGAATACCTGTTTTGTAGAGGGCTTTTAACAACCCTACTTGCTTCTTTATGACACCACATTAAATTCCTGGAAGCTAGAGAAGGACACTATTGTTCATTGAAAGGCAAACTTGGCCCAGTGAACATCGAGATTTTTTACATTAAAGAGTTAACGTAAAGTGGAAAAGGGCCGTTTCTTCATTAATAATATTGCTGACTGGGGGATTAGCAGACTGCCCCATGCTTCCTACATACAGTTAGATTTGTGAAAGAAGCAGCTAGACTCCTTCTTGTCTGGTTCAAACATCTGAATATCTACCAAGTTTCCTGAAAATTAAATCTTTATAATCAGACACATATCATTAGTTCCAATTCCAATTCTAATTTATGTTTTCTCTTATTTGTCAAAAAAAAAATTCTTTAGTATCCAGTGTGCATCAAGTATTGTGCTGGGTCTCAGGAATTACAGAAATCAGGCCAGCAGGATAAGGCTCTCTTTTGCCATATGATAATAACGACAATCCTTTAGTTAACCAAGGGCAAAGAAGCCCATTGGAAACCTTAGTCACCTTTTTTCTCAAAGCAAATCATTTCACAATTAGCCTAAATCTCTGTTCAGAAATGTAATCATTTGTACTCAAGTAAAATTTCAGTGTGAGGCATGTTGAAATTTGGTTACCTGAGGATTTTTATCAGACAGGGAAGTAAAGCAAGCTGACTGAATACTAATAAAAAAATTGATCTGAGTGGGAGTTAGATGATTTCTCTCATTTTAAGATGCCTTAAAGAATCAGTGAGAGAACAAATGAATTGTAGTACGTTAGCACTGGAGCCCTGCAATTGGCCCCCAGAGTCACAGAGGATGGGGAAATATCCCACTGACCTAGTTTGCTACAGATTCATAGTGCCGGGGATGAACCCACCTTCTGCTTATGTGCTGATAGGATGAGGTGAATTGGGTTTCAGCCTAGTTCCCACCAGAGGACAGAAATGTCTTTAACAACCACCCACAGAGTATGGAATAAAAGCCAAACTTTTTAATATAACTTTTAGCATCAAATCAGTCCCTCTCCTCCGATCTTTTGCTATTCCTCAAAATAAACCTAAGTCATAAGAAGTATAAAAACTTAACTGTGACCATGAACAAGTCTCTTTTTCTTTCTCTTTTTTTGAAAAAATGCCTCTCTGCGCTTCAGTGTCCTTATTTGCAAAAGGTGAAACCATATACATACTAGTACTCACTTCTAGAATTCTTGGATGGTTAAATAAGTTAACACAGACAAAGCCTGTGAAGTAGCACTCTATGCTGCCACTGTTATCAATCATACTGCTATTGATAAAAGTGAGACTCACTACTCAGCATTAAATTTACCAAAGGTAAACACATCCACTAAAAATGCCTTTTTTCATCATGCAGCAACTGTTCACCCATTAGCCTAAGTCTTTATTCAGAAATTGAATCATTATTACTCAAGGGAAATTCTGAAGTGAGCCATTTTGAAATGTGGTCACTTGTAGACCCTTAGCATGACTTATGTAGGCTTATCTCCATGTCTGTTTCTGCCTAAAACGTGTTTTCTATTCCTCATTGTTGAGGCAAGTCCAAAACACATGTTAAAGCCTAGTGTAAATCCTACCCAGCTGTGAAACCTGGACTGTTCTCTGCACCCTACACTGAAACATCACTCGCTATGACACTCATCATACACTTCTTTCTATTATATTTTTTGCAAAATTTTTCGCCATTGAGAAGACTTAGCTCTGCAAGGCACCTGCTAAACTGTCTATTTTTTTTTTATTGAGTCATAGCTGTATATAATAATTCAGTCATGGGGTACAGTGTGTGGGCTTCACATACAATCGGAGATATTTTTATCAACCTGATTGATATAACATTCATGATATTTTCTCATTTACTATGTGAAAACATTTTTGATCCGTATTTAGAAGTTTTCTCCTACCCTTCAAATATGCACCACAAGTGTGATCTCACCCTTTATCCTCTCTCCCCCCACCCTCTCCCTCCCCTTCCCTCCCTCTCCCCTTTCTCCATCTTATTGTACAATAAATGGGTTGTA